>CABFVZ010005470.1:0-30775 GCA_902151445.1 Timema monikensis | reverse complement strand
TAAACATTCTCTTAACTAGGCCTATAATAACAAACACGAGTTTAGTAACTATTCCACTTTTAGATTTGTGAAGCCACTTCTGTGATGATGTCACCAAAGCGTCTCACGCAACATTTTTGTCAGTTCCGGTGTATATCTCGAGTGGCGAGCATGTGCTCTTTATTCTTTGAATGTTTATTTTTCTTTAATAAATAAAACTAACAAAAGTGAAATAAACAAACATATTAGGCCTAGTTACCTTTTAATCAACTTTAATCATCTTGAGGTATTATAATTTATTTTGAAAGAAAGCTAAAATAAAAATACAAACAGATTTAAAAAAAATCATGCTTAACAATTAAACATGCATTGGAAATAGTGAACTCAATAATGCCTAATTATGTATTATTATTTCCTTTAATATTTATTATCTATCTTCGTGTAGAAAACAAGAAATATATTCAATTCTTGCGATATATCAATTTCTGAGATTATATTCTATTTAAAGCACAAACTTATTTTCGACTCTTACAATATGTTCATTCCTATTTTATTAGACAAGACTGCGTTTGAATATTTTTATGATTACTTCAATAGATATTAGAAAAAAATGCTAAACTCTTAGTTAAAATCAATTTAAAAACATATTATGAATTAGCAAATTGTTATTTGATTCTTAAAACTTGACAGCACTTACTAAGTGATCAAATTACCTGAATCGATATACAAAACGTAGGTTGGTAGGCGTAAATAAACCGTTTTATTGGAGTCTAACTGCTGAGAGTATTTATTTTTCATGAAACCCAACAAAATATCCAACTTAAGGCTTGGATGAAATAAATTGAGGTTCTTTGCATAGTTGTAGATAATTAAAACCAGTTGGGTGGTAAGAATTAACAGTCATGTTTATTTAATCACCACTCTGGCCACTGGCGCGTAGACATATACGTCATGGTATCTGACTTTGTATCGTAAGTAATGTGTTCTTATTTCTCTTTAAAGAAAAGCCGTAATTTGTTTTATTTATTTCGAATTTATTTGTAATCCTAGTTTTGATTTTCAGTTTTTGAAGAGTTTTGATGTGTTCATTAAAATATCTACAAGATTGTTTGTGAGGTGAAAGATTTAGCCGTGAGCATGTGCTGAAACGGTCGAGTCCAAGTTTTCCTAACAATTATTATTTAAAAAAGAATAAGATTTTATTCATGTTTATCTCTTTTGTCTGACAAAATAATAATTATGGATTAAGTTGTGCTTTTCAAGAAGGCCTAACTTTGTAATTTTTTAAATAAAAAATCAAAATATAATGCAAATTTCTAAGAATTAGCCTCCCTCAAGGACACCAGTGACTTACAACATGGGTTGGTTTGCTTTCTACTGTACCAGTGTTCTTATATTCATACCTCACCAACTCGATGAATACTTCTGCAATGTATCTTATGTAGCTTGGAAGTAGCATGTAGACATGAGAACTTCACGCATTGGTCGGGACTCTACAGATGTAGAAAAATTACTTGGCTAGCTTTCACGACATCCTCAGTTTCCATAGCTCACTGACCTCATGTTTATTGTCAGTGGAATAGTTGGAGATGAAACCATCAACTGCCACATGTCTCGAGGAATTGGAATAATGAAAATTAATGGCAACAATCTTAACAATGTGACAATCAAACACAGGGACAGAGTTCCCCTCTTGGAGTCATCAATACCGGCGTTAAAATGCAGAATTTCATGGTGCCAATTAATCCGCTGCTTATTTTTCAGAGGCTTTCCATCATCAAACAATCGGAGGAGGATCTTAAATATCATCTGCAATATGAACTTGCTCCTGTGATGAAAAAATGAGAAGAACTGCAAAGTCAGCACTGTCAAGAGAATTTCTGCCAACCACAGAAAATATTGATTTTGGGAAATCTATCTATATCATAGATGGTGGATATTTGCTGCATAGAGTGGTGTGGAATCACAACAATACATTTCTTTCCATTTGCACGAATTATGTTGAGTTTGTTTGGAGGCACTACAAATTGACTGCTGTCATTGTTTTTGACGAATACTCGGTGGATGTAATGAAAAGCAGCACAACAAATTTGGAACGTCTTTGGAGATCAAGAAAACATTTTACAGTGAATGTGCAAATTGCTGAGTCCATGATTCCTTCTGTTTCTCAAATGAAATTCGTATTGAATGAGACAAATAAAATTCGGCTTATCTCCCTGTTAAAAAAGACATTTGAAAATGCCAATTTCTGTCAAGCAAGCAGCGGAAGATGCTGACACGCTTATTGTGAATACAGGAATCAAAATTTCCTCAGGGTTTGATTCTTTAATAATTGTTCGAGAAGATGTAGGTAGACCTTTTAGTTCTCCTTACACCTTTGGGTGCTGTTTGTCTAAACATTTATTTTTTAAAGCCGGGAAAAGGTACAACAGTGCAGCAGCGGTATTCTTCCCATAATTTGTCAAGTGGTGAAATTGTCTCAGATAATATACTCTTTATTAATTATTTCAGCGGCTGCAACACAACCTACGCTCTTTTCAATCAAGCCAAACTTAAGTTCATGACTATACTACAAAAGCACCAGGATTTGCAGGAGGGCATTCAGCTTTTTAAGTTGAACCGGATGATATCGCTGATGCTGGAGAACGTTTTCTTTTGTCACTTTACGGAGCAATATCTGAAGACAATATATCTCTTGATGCTTATCATTACAAATGTTTTGTAAGATCAATTGCTAAAAGCAAATTGAACATCGCATCTCTACCACCTACAATTGCAGCAGCACGATAGGATTCATTAAGAAGCTATCATAAAGTTCAATGTTGGCAGAGCGTTTAAAAAAATTTAGAAGAATAGGGCTGAAAAATTAACAATGCTTAAAGAGCCTGCTCCCCAAAAGTTGCTTAAATTTATCTCCTGCAAGTGCAAGAAAGGGTGCACGTCAGTGTGTGGTTGTAGAAAGGCAGGTTTAAAATGTTCTGTGATCTGAAATTTCTGTAACGGACAAACCTGCAAAAAATGCACCAAAAACAGTTGACGAGCTTGATGATGATGAGGAAGTCAACTCACCGGTCGAAACATTTATCACAAGCATGGAAAACAACAAAATGCAACACTCAATCTATAACAAAATGGAAGAAATTTCAGAATACTACAGCGAACCTGGACCTTCAACAGAGTCAAATTAAAATGATGCATTAAACAGCCTAATGGTGGATTAGGCCTGTAGGGGATACTATGTAAAAAAAAACTCGCTTCGTATACTCTAGCTCATGGTGGTGTGGAAACAAGTATTCTACATACAGCTATACAGCTAAATTCTACTAATTGGAGACTTTTTAAATAGAAAAATAAATGCTGTCTTCAAACATAAAATTCTCATCCATAAAACTTGCAATGAAACTTGTGAAACTTGTGAAAAATGAGGATTTTTTAAATAATGCTTGACTTCACTTGGCTGCTGCGCCGAAACTATTCATTTTGGAAAAAAAAAAATATATGACACATTTTGTAGAAAATTTAATGCCTTTTTAATTATTATTTGCGGTATGAGGCATCAGAGGTGAGATAGTTTAAAAAGTCTATTTTTGGCGCCATTTTTCCAAGATGGCAGTGCCAGCAGCTGTGATCAGATTTAGCATTTTTCCACATTTCATTTAGGGCATTGAATTGTACATATTTCCAAAGTTTTGTAACTTCCGCACTAATTGAGATCATAATCCACCCTTTCTCTGGACTATTTCTCATTAAAAAATTTCCTAAAGTCCAAAAATGGAATTCCCACATAGGCATAGCATTTTCACATAGACTCCAGGTTATAGTACGTGCCACAATTTACATGGGACCAATGGCTCTACTTTCCCTCTGAATGAAACTGTGCTACGAATTTTTATCACTCAAGAAAAATCTGTCGACCCTGGCTGGGTTTGAACCCATTAACATCAAGTCTTGAGGCAAGCATTTCACCCCAAGACTACCGAGGGGTTGACATATGTAGATCTTAGAGATCATTACTGCTCTAAATTGTATCTCTGGTAGGAGGTCAGCAGCACCAAATGAGCTGTGCTCCTTACGATGTTGAATTGTATCAAAATTGTCTGATGTTCCTGTCATTATTAAAGTACCTATATTTAAAAGTTTAGTCTATAATTTACTTTGACTTGATTTTTTAAACTATTTAAAAACAATGCTAAAACATTTTATTTTAAATATCTGTCTCTTATTTCTTAAAAAAAATAATTTATTAATACATGTTTCAAATGACATAATTAAGTTTTAAAATTATATATCCATTCAACCCAAGCTTAGAGATTAACTCAATACCTGGGATCTTTATGAAAAGATTGCTCAAAGTAAACTTGAATTAAGAAACTTGAGCTTGCCAACCCCTATAAATAAAGTTTGAATACCTTGAAAAAACAAGCCAAGGTCACTACTGGACATAAATTATAAATATAGCTTTTGAATTCTTAAGGATATTCAATATTTTTGAATTTAGATTTTTTTAAATAATATTGTTTTAATAGCGTTAACAAGAATCGGTTTTAGAGCTTTAATCCGCTCATTGATAAATCAATCACAACATAATTATAGAATAAAAATAAAGTTTATTACACTGGGTTTGCATTGATTTATTTAAAAGTTTAATGTTTAACATTCAAGATAAGTTTAATGTTTAGAAGTGAAAAATAGTTTCTAAAAACATAGAATATTCTTTTTAGTAATAATTTAACCTTTAAATCAATTGTTATTTTAATAACTACTGAAATAAACTTGCCCAGGAACATAGATAATAGAGCTCTTAAATTAGTAGCTAAAGATTATCAACTCATGGGTTGCAAATTAATTAAATTAATAGTCAGTGAGTATAACACACATACTGTAAATTAATTAAATTAGTAGTCAGAGATTATCAACACACAGGCTGCACATTAATTACATTAATAGAAATTAAATATCAATGCACAGGCTACAAATTAATTAAATTAGTTGTCATTGAATATCAACACATAGGTTACAAACAAATTAATTAAATTAGTTGTCATTGAATATCAACACACAGGTTACAAATTAAATAAATTAGTAGGGCAGGACCAATCACTTATTTGGCTGATCAAGCCAATGCTGATTATTTGTTACCAATTAGGCTGACATAATTGATGCAAATATTTTGGTTTATTTTATTTTAACTACTACAAAGTTAATATATAATATAGTTATTTATACTAAAAAAATAATTTGTTCATGTGGGCCATTTTTATTTTATTCAGTAAAATAGGTTGGTTATACGAGTTTAAAATAAAGCTAGAGTTAATTTAAATATTATTTATTCTATAATTGGTCCCACCACAATTTAAAGAAAGTTGATTTTGGTAAAATGTAATCCACTTTTCTCATAGTTAAGTTTGTGATAGTTGTATATAGGAATTATATTTTTAAATTCTAAGAGTTTTAACTTCCATCGAACCCGCCCCAGTTTTACAAACCAAACCTTCCCCAATTTCAACTTCCCTATAATCTGCCTCCTCTCTTGGTTCAGATGTTGTTTTTAGTTGACTTTGTGGATATCCTTGATAAGATAATCTCTCTCTTCTCACTGACCTTTATATTCGCAACACAACCCCTCTCTGGTCCCAACCCCTTGTTATTGAAAGAAGTAACTGTTTACTTAGTCACTAGCAAACCAGCTCTCTTGATAACAGAACAAAGGACAAGACTGTCTGTCACCAGTACCTGACATGTGTTTACTTAGTCACTAGCAAACCAGCTCTCTTGATAACAGAACAAAGGACAAGACTGTCTGTCACCAGTACCTGACATGTGTTTACTTAGTAACTAGCAACCAGCCCTCTTGATAACAGAACAAAGGACAAGACTGTCTGTCACCAGTACCTGACATGTGCAGCTGTTAACAAAACATGGCAGAATATTGGTATAAAAGGTTCATTTGTATATGTCAACTTATTGGCCATTCACATATGTTCTGGGGGAAAGTCGCAATGCACACATACAGATTTTGGAGGAGCAATGCTACCCACTGCATTTCTCATTAAAATTACCAGAAATCCATAGATTTCTTTCTGCACATTCACCTAAAGCAGAAACATCTAGCAAAATACACTTTGATTTCATTTTGGATTTATATAGATTTGTGAATATATTGCATCATCTAGACATATGTGCAATAATTACAAAATCCACTCGTGATTATTGATAAAACTGTGCGTTTATAACTCTTTTAAGAAATAAGTCAAATCTGAATGAATCCTCGTATTACCAATACATCTCTAAACCTTAAATATTAAATTTAAGAAATTAACTTTCCTGAAATGTTAGTATCCCTCTTGCCACCCTACAACACCTCAATCAATACTGATTGTGTACACATCACTCATGTTGCACCTAACATCTCATCCACATTCAGTTAAATGTAGGTTACTGATCAGGGGTCTGGTTGTTTAGCTAATCCTCTAGTTAGATTGGTTTTGTATCACCAATATGCAACAAATTCAAATTCAAAATCTTTAAAAAAATAAAATTGTTGTTAGGAATGTGCAAAGGCCACCTTTTCAATTCAAAGCCGAATTGAATATCATGAGATATTCCCGAAGCTGAATCAAAGTTTGTATATTAAAAAAAAGTTTAGTGCTAGGTAAAAATATTATACTTTATATAACCATGTAAATAAAATTTAGTTAATAAATATAATTTACAAAATGCTTTAGTCCAAATGTAATTAATATATTTCTTCTATAATGATAAATAATCTTTTATCACAAAATTCAATCCAGTTATTTTCAGATTTATTTTACACTGACACTAATTTGTAGGGGTGATCAGGTATCCGAAATTTCAAGCAATAAATCAGGCATCTAAAAAGCTCTGAATATTGGGCGAGTATTTTTTATGCCCTTATTTTGATTGGGCATTTCAAGAACATGGTAAGTATATAATACCATGTTAGCACTAACCTCTGATTCAAACTTTGAAAAAAAATTGTTTAGTTGAGTTATTTTATTTTAACTGATATTAAACCAAGATAAGTATTATTTTTTTATTAATTTGTAAATTATTATTTTTGCTTTCAAAAAACTATGATAACATCTCTCACCATTACAAGTCTACAACATAGCGAAATCAAGATTCCTACGATTTAATTTTCTCTGTCAATATCAACAACATAACAAATTCAACATTTCCATAATGAGCTTTTTAAGCCCTCTGCTTGCAAAAACTTATTTTAAATTAGTTTTCTCTCTATTTCTTTAATTTATTATTACTATCCAAATTTGTTGGGAACAAAACTTTCACAAACCAAAGCGAACTCTGCTCTAGTATTAACTATAAATTCTTGAGCTAAAATAACAATTTTTTCTTTAATCAAATGTGATTGTTATTACTTTAATTTTATAGTAAAGGAAATTGATAAAACTAAAGAAAAAGGAAAAATAATCTAATAAGAGTAAATTTGATGAAGAAAGCTCACCTAGGGAAAGAGGAAAAATGTGGGAAGAATCCAATGCACAAAGGTGACATCTTCTTCCTTTCTTCTGTCTTCTATAGTAGAAGTAGTCACACACACATTTTAAACACAAATATAATAATATTTCGGCATTGTTGCCTTTATCAAACACAAAGAAGAAGAGAGTACAAATAACACAAACAATGGATTACTCCATTTTGAATTTTGAATTAAACTGTTAGAAACAAATTGTGCCAACTGTTTTTGGGAGTAGAGATAAATTCCTTGGTTGTGGTTAATATTTATAGAAAACTGATGATGATAATAATGATAGACAAGAGAAAAAAGAGAAAATAATAATAATAATAATAATGTTAAATTTGGAAAATAATATTATAGAAATAAACTATCTTCTGTTGAGGCCTGGTGGTAATCTTGATTTGGTGATCCATTGGTGGGCCAGTTCCCACTGTCTAAGTTGAGAACTGTTGCACTGTTTGGGAAATGCTCTTAATATTTTGGTGGTGTAGCAGGTTTGAAAGTCCTGGTTGTGGGTACTAGCATGGATGGGTACAGGCTTGTCCGGATCTTTGTGGTTTGTGTCAAAGCGATGATTGTTCATTCGCTGTCTGAGGGAACCTGCAGTAAGGTCTATATATTCTGCATTACTTTAATTTGAAATTAAATTAGACTGTTAAACTTATAGTTTGAAATGTTATAGGCCTGTGACAAAGTTGTTTGCAAAATGAAATGCCCACCTGAATCTGCCTGTGCCCAAGTGTAATTTTCTAATGCTTGCCCAAGCCCACCCGATACAAATATTTGCTGCCCGACCACTCCTACTAATTTGTGATGGAAATAACAGCAGAAAATTAAATATAAATATATATAAACGTGTGTTTTAAATTAAAATCTATTTTTTGACAAAGCTTTGTTATTGTCTTATCCATAATTTTACTCTAGAATTGAAGTTGAAGTTTTTGAAGCTTTGCAACCTCTACATTATTTGTGATGTTGAATTTGATACTTTCTCAAATGTGAAATCCTTGCTATGAAATGAGTAGGTATGTGATTGTTTTCCAGGTGGAAGAAGTACCTGCAGGAGATAAAACCAACATACTGGCTGTTCTTGGTGCGGGAGAATGGAAACATGGAAATGTACACACTACCAGACTTCCAGCAGATGTACCTGGTGCGCAACTTTGGCCAGGGTCTGCGTGTGCTTTCAGACTCGACACACTCTGTTCCCCCCTCAATGACAACAGACACCACCTATGACACGGAGGTCCAAGAGATACTGGTTGTGGCCTTGGGTCAGTTTCACCTGTCTTTCTTTAAAGTAAAACAATGAAACTAGATTTCATACTAAAGTATCATGCGAAATACACTTTTTGGTTCAAAATTAACTCAAATATAAGTTTGAGGTTTGATGCCTCGATGTGCATACCTGCACAGCCCTATTCAGGGTGTTCAGCAACCTGGAAAACAAGGGAATTGTCAGGGAAAAGTCAGGGAATTATATCAAATTAATGGAATTTTCACATATTCACTCAAAAAATACACTTCTTTTATTTACAATATTTGTATTAACATTATTATTTCTTCCAGTTGATACACACCGTGAATCTTTTTTTTTTTACAGTCGTTCCTTTTGAGCATTCTAATTTCAATCTTCAAGGTCAATAGGTGATTTTTGTGCTGTCTTTCTGCCCCTATAACATACAAATTGAACCAAAATTTAGTCATGGTTATGTGTCTGTATGAGAATTCGATTGCGTTAAATAAAAAAAAAAGAAACTAAAATATAATATGTCTCGCCATAATTTTAGACTGTTCTGATGTAAGGTAATATCTTAATATATCAATCTGATCTCACTGAAATCCTTTAAGTCTTTCATCGAGTGACACCATTTTTGCATGTGTATGGGTCTAAAAATATATTTACATCAATTTGTGGTCTTAATAGAATAATGTTTACAATTCATAATGACTGGAAAACCTGGAAAAGTCATGAAATTTTAAAATATAGTTTGGCTGGACACCCTTCTTGCTCAGTAAAGTTTCATGTTTTACAACCTTGTATCATTATCAGCTGGTGACCTGGCGGTCTAGGGGTAAGATGTCGGACTTTTATGCTCGGGTCCAGGGTTCAATCCTCGGTCCCAGCACAAATTTATCTGATTACCAAACCCTTCCTTCACCTCTGACAAGACATCTTGTGAATGTGGGGAATGCCAGGTCTCCACCGTGGTTCGGATCCCACGTTAAACTGTAGGTCCTTCATTTCATCTCACAATCACCCTACCATTACACAATTGCGTAAGTGTGTATAACCCGAACGGGTAGTAAGACGTGGTGCTGATAATAATAATAATAATAATAATAATAATAATAATAATAATACCAACACCAACATTATCAGATAATATTTTTATGTGGTTTTCCAAGTGCCATTCAAATATAGTTTGTGTTTAAGGGCCTTTCATACATCTATATAACTATGTCTTTTATAGTTAGGAATAAGTGTTTAAAAATGAGGTGGCCCAGTGGCTAGATCATTTTATAGTAAAGAAAATTGATAGAACTAAAGAAAAAGGAAAAATAATCTACTAAGAATAAATTTGATGAAGAAAGCCCACCTAGGGAAAGAGGAAAAATGTGGGAAGATTCCAATGCACAAAGGTGACATCTTCTTCCTTTGTGTTATTTGTACTCTCAACTGTACTCCAATTATTAATGAATATTTTAAAATAACATACATATGTCAACACAAGATTTTTTTCAATTTAGATAGTGTGTAACAAAGCAATTACTTAGCTTTTATTGTTGAATTTTTACATTAAAACAATGCAATGGCATTTCTTGCATTATTACAAAACAAAATGTCAAACTTGTAATCTTTGTCTATATCCAAAGAGGTTTGTATTCCTTCAAGTCCAAAGACATCTCATCTCCAAATATGGTGGTTAGTATAGCTTTAAAATAAGTTTTAAAGTTTCTATAAATGTTTTGTTAATGGAACTTACTCTAAACTAATAATATAAATAAATACTAAATAATGTACTAATATTGTTTTTGTAAAGCACCCAGAAAGAGTTCTCTTGTAATTTTATTGTTAGTTTACAAGCAAAATATTTATAAATATTTGTATTTGCTGTCATTTTTATTAGAGATTTAAATTAAAGTAGCCTTGACTTTGAAAGTAAATTCTTCATAAGGACTGGTCTAAAAGAGCACAATTGATGATGTTAATGGTGATGTCACCAAAATCTTGCCACCAGTTTGCGCCTTGTTTAGTGAATACAGAAATGGAGTAAATAATAAGGCACATCTTTGGGAGTATCTTGGGTGCAAAGTTGAGCCATTTCTAGACTTGCGCTGGAGTAGAATTTCACTCTTTAGTAAATCCAGACCTTGGAGTCCACTGACGAAATATTGCTACCAGCAGTAGAATATAACATCAATGAACAACTTCGTGATTTAGCGACTAATTTGAGAGATTACTTCCCTGCACCAAATCCTGAAAACTCATAGAATCCTTTTGAATGTGGTGCTGTATAACTCACAACTCTAACTGCGGAAAAACAAGATGCACTTGTTATGTGACTTGTGATGGTCCATTGAAATTATTTTTTAAAGATTGTATACTGGTCCAATTCTGGGTGAAGGTTTTCCCTGATTATAAGAAGTTAGGTGAAAAACCTTTGAATCATCTAGTTCCTCTTTTGTTCCATATATCTTTATGAACAAACTTTTCAACATTTTGTTATATGAAGAACAAGCATAAAAATCGGTTCGATGTTTATCGAGATTTAAGACTAAAAGTAGGAAATATTGAATCGGATGTGGAAGGAAATGCTCAAGACAAAAAGAGGCATGATTTCTCCAATCACATAAAGATTTAGTAACTGTAATTTGTTCACTTGTAATATATGTTTTAAAAGCAAATTAGTTTTTTTTTGCTATGTTTGATAATCAAGGATAAAAAAAGATAAATAGGCTAAATCCTGTCCCTGATGATAATATATTACATATTTTCGTTGATGTGCTCAGCCTCTTGTATCTCACCTTTCTTAACACACTTCTTTGAAGGGTTTTTGGATACTTAGGTCTGCGGAACATTGTTACTGTGTATGGTAAATGAAAATTCAAAATACTAAAAAGGTTTATCATGATTTTATGTTGTGTGGACCTAAGTAACCTGGTGATGATATGTCTTGAGCTACTCAACTTGTCATTATTAATATAATGTGCTATGTATGAAGGAGTCTGAGGACATAGCTTGGTGTACAGACTCCAAAGCTGAACTATACCTTGATTGAATCACACAAATTGATGTATGAATATGTGAAAGTAGATATAGGTGCTTTTTCTAGCTGTCAGATATGTCCATAAATAAAAAAAATGTGGTACAAGGATATACCAGCCAATATTTTCTTATTACTAATTCCCTATATTCTCCACATTTTTCATAAGGAATTCCAATTTCAGACAATTTTGAGAGTGCTATAGAAGAATGAAATTTAATTTTTATAAAACTAAGTAAATTGTGACATGTTAAGAACAGAATTTAACCTTAATGTAGTTGTTACACAGCCCAATGTTTCAAGGAGAGAAAGTGTTTGTATGGGGCATATACAAGAGAGATGTTGAATTAGCATACTTATTGAATTCCCTTTTTCTTATATGCAAAGCCTAATATTTCAAACTTACACTTTATGTCCCAAACTCTAAAATATTCCAGTAGTCTTTTGTGAAATTCACATTGATGCCCCCCCCCAACCGCCCTAACGTTTCCTGCATTTTCCCATTATTTCCAGGTGCAACCCTGTTGATTAAAACTATCAGATTAGCTTAATGTTAAGGTTACCAATATTGATCAAGACGTTTCAAATCAAGCAAAATACTTTTGGGAACGTCAAAAGATAGGAGCATAGTTTTGGATATAATAAAATTGGTATGTGGAAATTTGAAAAGATTCTGACATTCTTCTGGATAGTAGAAAGATGACAAGAGAATAAAGGAACGGTAACAAAAATAGGAGACAAGAGAATAAAAGAATAGTAACAAAAATAGGATGAAGTCAAAAACTTTGCATTAGACATTTTCATTAATAGAAAACCTAAAAATGTGGATCCAAAGCGTGTTACTTTGAACACTATTATTAAAAATATGAGACATGATGTACTGACTTTTAGTATATCTAGATATAATAATTGAATTAGTGAGTGCAGAAAGGAACCAAGTCAAAATATTTTATTTTTTATGCCAACCTACGTTTTTAGTGGTGATACAGTGATTGGTGATGAAAGCAACTAAATTACACTAGCCCTTATGGTAGCAATAGGAATTGTGTTTTGTACATATTGTATAGAAATGCATTAAGTCAATGACTTAGTTTCTTTCACCGCCACTTAATCCAGTAGCATAACCTCTGCTGATGTCTTGTGTTATTTTACTTTGTTCTGCTTCATACTACAAAGTATTACATTTAAATGTATGACAAATTTGTGACTTTGTAATATTCCATTTCAAGAAGTTCTATTCATATTCAGTTGTTGGTTAGCGGTTTTTGAATACCATTTAAAATCTCATTGCTAACCATCTAAGGCATCTCAAAGGAGAAATTAAAAAGTGGTCACATACAGTTTAATCAATTTTGTTTGTCTATCTAATAAATATAATATCTAAAGAGGCTAATGAACTTTACAACTGCTCAACAAAAATGATCGTTGTCAGGATGACTATTGCCCTTTTCTTTACAAGAAGAGTAAGAAGTTATCCTACATGTTTCCATTCATATATTCCACTCTGGAGTTTTCAAAAAGATCATATATAGCCCCTAAAAGAATATGTTGAGCTAGTAGCAAATAATAAAAACAAACCTGCTTCAATTGTCATATGGTCTAAGCCCTAAGGTACGTTTGCAGTAGATTGGCCAACCAATGATGAGGAGATCAAGGTTCGAGTCCCAGTCGGGTGTACCGAGGATGTTTTCCACTCTCCTTACACACAAATGCGGGTACACTCCCTATAAGTAGAAGCTTCAGCCCTGACACATTAGTGTGTGTAGAGTCCGAACAAGGTAATAAAATAAGTAATTGATAGTGTAACAGCAAAAATTGGCAAGTGGTGGCCTATATATTACGAAAATAGCAGTTCGGCCAACAATTCGGGAATTAACACATAAGGGTTTGCCACGAGATAAAAAATATACAATCTTGTACATCTTTTAAGGAGTTCTGATATTTAAAAGACAATCCTGCAGTTGTGGAAGCTTTTATACACATGAGTAGGTGAGTCACCTGTGGATGTGCGCGCGCACACACACATACACACGCACACACACGTGTTTCACCTTACAAAGTGCAGGATAGTGAATATTTTATATTGGATGCCTTCATAAGCTCATTCTTATGAGTAAGTAAATTATAATTAATAAAAAACTTAAATACATCAAAAAGTGTTACAAATATGATATTAATGAAAAAGACTCTAAAAGTTATGACAAACTATTGTTGGTATTGTTACCACCTTTGATGAAAGCCTAAAATAAAGTGAAATGGTTGAAGTGAAAATATTTGTTCATCTAATATAATGTCAATATGTGAATTCCCAGAGTTTGTAAAAATAAAACATAGTTACATACTATATGTCTGAATTGAGGAACTAGGTCAAATTATATAAACATAATTTTTTTAAGAAACAAAGCGCTAGTAAATGAAATGATACCTGAAATTGACATACCACCACACCACAAAACATCTAAAAAATGTATGCAATCAAATCAAACAATGATTAAATAAAGTTTTTACTTTTCTTCTGAATTATTACAAAAATTAACCTAGCGAATTCTTGTATGCACTGATTCAATTATAGTTATGTATTTTTGAAATGCAACATAATGTGCCTTCATATATCTATCTATATCTACATAATTTCGTGATTGGTACCAGTATTATTCTTTCATAAAAAATCTCCGTTTCCTTTATTGATGAAAACATTTTATAATACTATTTTATTAGAATGTAGGGTTACTGGAATATAAGGTAGGTATAAGAATGGCTTGGCAGAGCAATGTTTATCAACATTCTAATAAACATCAAATGTCAACAAGTCCACCCACCCACCACTTCTTACAAATAATTTCGAAAAATGGTAGCAATTTGATGAAAATAATAAGTTGTATGTATGTATTTAATAATGTTAAAACTTGTGATACAATTTAGTATTAACATTATTTGAAAGTATGAATGAGTGATATTGCATAGCAACAGTAAATATATTTTTGTCATAATATGAAAATCTAATCATTGATTTATGTTGTGAATGGCATGTAAATAACAAGCAAACTAAATGTACTATCAATATTACTTACTGTATATATAGTAATAAACTTCTCTTTCATTTCATCCACTATATATTGGTAGTTACGAAGTTCCAAGTAACCCATTCCAAAGAAGAAGATAAGAAGACACATCGGTGAAGCAACTAGTTGATCAATGAGAATCTTCATTGAAATACTACGGAAATCTCGTCCGGGTATGCGACGGTCCAATACCTTATAAAATATATGTTGAGGTGGACCACTAGCCAAACCAACTAAGAACATTCGACCTATAAAAAAGTTACCAAATCTTAAAATGATCTCAACATGGGCAATGTTAGGTAGTCTATAGTTCAGGGAAAATGTGGATATAAGTTGATGTTTTTAAATTAAATCACTTAATTGATAATAATAAAATGTTTGTAATTTTTAGTCTTAGGGCAGGTGTGCAGTGACATTTTTTTTAAATAGGCAACTGTTTAGTTGTGCATATAAAACAGGTTATGACATGATCCAACTGTTGCTGGTATTTATAGAGCCCACACCACTCACTAAATAGTTGCTGAATAACGCCAATCATCTCCATGAGTGTCGCAGGGTTACTGCAGTATTTCTCCCTGACTTTTCCATGACTTTCCCTGACTATTTTCACAAATTCACTGACCAGTTTCTCATAACATTTCTACTATAACTTTACGATACTATACATGTGAAAATATTAATTTAATTACATTTATTTCGGCCTCCTCCTCCCCTACAGCCGACCTTGCCTCACTTCTCATGGAAGAATAAGAAAGCAGACGTCTTGCCAATCAGTTCAGGGAAAATGATGGAAAAATAATCAAATATGTCTAACCCTATCAAAAAGTTGTAACCAACTTGATTCACTTTGGTATCATGTGCAGAAATACGTACTAAATAACAAGTCTTTAAGAACATACCAAAAAGTTTGGTATAATTACAGTCTTATTTTACCCTAAGTATTCCCTGAACTGAATATCTCACAACAGGAGGAACTACATCTGCTTTTTCATATCATTCATGTTTCAAGTCACAAGTTTTTTTCCACTAAAATGGTCACCGATCAAATAATATACGATAAGAAACGCTGGTGTACTTTAGAAAGTAGAGCTTGTTTCTTCTTCAGTTCATGAAACTCCCCTTCTATTGCTTCTTATTTCTCTTTAATTGCCATCATTAATCTTTTTTTTTTCGCCTTCTAAATCTTTAACGTGAATATCTAATTTCCTCTTTTTCTGCCTTCTTCTTGTCTTCTTCACTTCTTTCCTGCTTCTTCATCTCCAAATATTCATGATAGCGTTTCCGAGCACCTCTCATGTAAACCAACATATTTTTGCTAATGTGTATGTTTTTAATAAGGTGTTTGTAGTTTGTTATCTCTTGACAGAAAGCTACCATAGATACTGATCACAAGGACAACATATTCCTTGAAGCTGAGATTGTTTGAGGGTGCACACATGCAAGTATTCTTTCTTGGCATTTTCAGCCAGAACATCGTTATGATGTTGGCATGGTTGAGTTCCTCCAAAAGAAAAGAAAATCTCTTCTGGCCCAGTTGAGGTGAATGTTGAGTGACACAAAGATTGCACAGCTTTCTGTTTTAAGGACTTCTTTCTTGTAGTTTTGCAATCATGGCAGTTAACATACTGCACTCGTGTAGAAATTCCCTGATTTATTCCTCCCCGACTTTCCAGACCACAGGAACCCTGTTGATAGCAAAAAGATGGAGGTAGAACAAGCCCAGCATTGTTTAAAAATACATGCCTTCAAGAATAAAGAGATTAAAATATAAATAAAATATTATGGAGTGAATTTTTCAAATCAAGTAGAAATGAGCTTCCTACTAAAATTAAAGCTAGGGTATGAATAAGCAGTTGTTATTCTTGTTATATAATTTAGAATGGTGACTTGAAACCAGAGTTCAAGCAGTTTTTGTGTTTGTGCATATAAACATAGAAAAATAAATAGCAACAAAGCATGAGTTGAAAATTTAAACTAATGCAAAAAAAGTCAGACACAGAATACAAAACTTGACAATAAATTGTTCAAATCACTTTTAAAATGTAAATATTGACTATGATGCATAAGTTTGTGTGATAGTTTGCGTCACATCTATGACCCTACACACTAAAACAGATGACATTTTCATTTGATGTGTGCCATCCAATGTTTAATTATTGAATTGAATTTTTTTTTATATTATGTATAAAAGTATATAAAAATTAGTCATATTCATAGTGATATTAAGGTAATGACATCATTGGATGATGTACAATACCCCATCACTTAGGTGAGTGGAACCTTTTCTGGTTTGATTTTAAAGGTGTTTTTTGTTCAAATTGATTCTACATGTTTTAATCTTTGGAAAAATGTGTGACTTAGTAGTTTTAAGAATAAAAAGCTTGAGAAAGGGACGGATAAAGAGTATTATACCCGAAACCATAAATATTCTTGAGGCTAGTATAAGGAGAGGGCAGGATTCTTTATTTATTGATTGTTAGATTACTATTAATGTAATGTTTTCTAGCACTTACACACACAACAACATTTGAAAGTTTCCAAATAGAGCAAAACAAATCTTGTTAAAACATAACTTATTCTAAAACTCAGCTAATTGGCAGGATAACATTCTGCCATGTGCCAAGTCGCATTATGCAATATATATATATATATATATATATATATATATATATAATATATATATATCAGTCCACATAAACCTGTTGATGTGCTCAAATACCAATTTAGATGTCGAAACACTGAGGTGTCTACAAAAACCTTTTAACCTGAACTAGGAGCCCTCCTCATTTTCTGTGCAGGTTCCTGTAACTGCAACCACAAACTTTGTTTAGGGTCGACCGTACAGTGAATTAAGTATGACCAGCGTTCCAAAGGAATATACCCTCTCCAAATGTCTGTCCAAATTATTGTTCCTAGCAAAACTTGTTTTTCAATAAATTCAAAGTTTTAGATGATCTATCGGTAATATAAAAAATTGCTCCAAGACAATACAGGGTATTAAACATGCCCAAAACCCAGCATCCAGGTACAATTCTACCCTTATTGTCTTTTTCTTTTTGAAATTAAAGATTCATTGATTTGAGCCACAACCCCTGATTCAGGAACAAAGAGTGTTGAAAAATTGATTAAATTGAATGATTGAACCTCTAAATTGAATGATTGAACCTCTGGGTAGGCCTATATTAAATAGTTTATTCACAGCACAACTTGATATTTTGCAACACCAACACCATAATAATATGAAAACTCTACTATGCATTGATAAAAGAATATTTTAGAAAAAAATTCATTGTGTTCACAAAACTTTTGTAGTGTGGTTAAAACACCTTATTATAGCCCAATGCTGGTTTTATGTAGCTTATTTATTAATATGCATTAAGCTTTTCTTTTTTAAGTAATATTATATCTAAATTTGTAAATGATTAACTATTGTTTTATAATCTTTGTTAAAAAAACTTAACGTCTTCCAACAAAACAACATGAAGAAGATCGTCCAACATCTCAACTGCGTAGGAAATCTTTTAGTGAGTGATATATTTTATGCAAAATATTAGCCTAGCTTTCAAGTAACATAAAAAGAAAACTGAGACTAAACTAACCTTTCATGTGTGAATAAATAGAAATTTCATAAAAGAGTACTCTATAGAACCTTGCTACAAAATAGCAATTGCATACATACCTTATCACAGCCTTACGGGGTAGGCAAGAAGCTGTGCATATAACACAGAAAACAGATCCATACTTGATTCATTTTCACATAGGCCCTACTTTCTACACACACCCATTTCTTGAATAATCCCATCGCTTCAACAACATCCATACACCGAGTCATACATGCTATTCTATTCTT
The DNA here is from genome assembly GCA_902151445.1 of Timema monikensis. Classification (NCBI taxonomy): domain Eukaryota; kingdom Metazoa; phylum Arthropoda; class Insecta; order Phasmatodea; family Timematidae; genus Timema; species Timema monikensis. Next base: position 12,115 of record CABFVZ010005470.1, on the reverse strand, counting down.
AAAATTCTTAATGTTTATTTTTTCCACACATTCTTCTACAACATTTAGCCACATCTTATATGGCCTAAGTTTACCCCTTCCTTTTGATCCACACACTCTACCTTCATAGATTTGTTTCGTCACTCGATCCACATTCATCTTCTCAACATGGCCAAACCAACATAAGACGCTCTTTTCACATTGACCTATTGTATTCCCTCTCAAACTGAACTCCTTCAGCACCCATTCATCACTAACTTTGTCCATACATTTCTTACATATCTCATTCTAACTGCATTCACCTTGCTCTTGTGTTTCTCCTGACAAACTCACGCTTCACATCTATAAAACAATGTTGGCGTTAACATATTTTTATATGCTGCCATCTTTGCCTCTTTCGATACTACTTCATTATTTACAATGGTCCACATACATCCAACTACTCTCCGAGAAGCATTCACCCATCTGTTGATTTCACCTTCTATCCTTCCATTATTCCAGAACATTATTCACTTGTTCTAACAGTTTTCCATTTATACTAAGCTAACAATCATTTCCTGATCCTTCCTTAATCAACTATCACCTTAGTTTCGGACACATTTATACAAAAATCCTGTTTTGTTTGTTTCGGAGGAGCAATAATTATTAAACACACAATTCCATCTTGCTGGTTTATTTCACTATATTTTCTAAATCATACACAAAAAACAAGTCTACAATAATAACAACATTAATATCCTTGGTAACAGAAAAAAATAAACAAAAGAATCAGTCTCACCAGTTTAACATAATAAAAACACTTAGATATTGTCTTTTGTGTATACTATGACATCCAGCGTGTATCAGTTGAACCAAAGCTCACTTCGCCAAGTGATGATAACAGACAACTGACCCAAACAGATCCATTCTGCCTGTTGCCAATCTGCATATAGCAGCACTCTCACATGCAGATGATACGGTATTAATGGTTGAAATAACAATTATGTGAGTTTTTAAAGAACATTTTTAACGATTTAGGATTTTTTCACAACAGTTGTTCAGCTATAATTGTAAACCTGCATATGTTGTGTGTTTAAGTGCTAGAAAACATCAAATATTTCATAATTTGAGAGAAATAAAAAAAGAGTCCCGCCCTCACCACACACTATAGCCATGTCCTAAATCATCTTTGAAATTAATCAATTATTTAACTAAACCTGTCCAATCAAAATATTTGAATGGCCGATTTTTACTGTTGTTGTTGTTGTTGTTGTGTGGTAAAATTAATAACGCCAAGAGGTGTTTTTGTAGCCCAAATATATAATTTCTTAAAAGAAAGTTTAAACATTCCTTACTCAGTACTATCCATAACATAAAAAAATATCTTAAATTGCATATCATCCCCATTTGATCTGTGACTCTTCCAGTCACTTGTGGAGTCCCACAGAGGCCCAATCTAGGACCACTGCTCTTTATTATTTTTATAAACAACCTTGTAGGACCTATTACTTCTTGGCTCAAAATGTATACTTTATAGTCCTGATGACTTACAAATATACCATTCAATTGACTCACTAAGTGACTGCAACGTTTTACTATCTGACTTGGACAACATTACAGAATGGTGTAGGCCTAAAGTTAACAATCTCGCCCTTAACCTGAATAAGCGTGTAAAAATGACTTTTTCAAAGAAAGAGTGCTTTTATATTTTCTACCTTATCTGACCACTATTTAACTCCAGTACCTACTTTTAGTGAGTCTGACTCTGGTTGAGGTTATGGTGAGTTGGGAGGTCTTTGAGTTTGTTATTAGTTTTTAGGCTGGAGAGCGGTTCCTTGGGAGGGGAAGGGGCGGGGTATGTCTTCTCTTGCTTCTTTCTTGATATTCTCCTCCCTTTCGGTGAGTTTAGCAACTCAGATTGGGTCTGTGTGTCCAGACGTCCTTAAGGATGGGTTCTTTGCAGTATTTGCAATGCCAGATGCCGTACAGGCGGTCGGGAAGGGATATGGAAGTCTGGAGCTGGAATAAGGAGTGCTGCTTGACTAGCACGAACGGGAGGGAGGTGAGATGTCCAAGCCTAGGTCCAAGAGTCGCTGCTGTAGTTTCCTGTCATTGAGACATCAGATGTGCCCAAAAGACTTGTACAGGGGAGGGTGAGAACAGAGGGGTCTCTAGTCGATAGGGGTTTTGCGGGGAGCGCGGTTGTGGGGGAGCAGGTTGGGATGACGAAGATGAAGGGGGGAGGAGTGAGGGAGTGATATGGCATATATTTCCACTCGGTTTCTTCTGTTTTGCCCTCCCTTGCTGCGATGATAACGAGTGAGTGGGAGGGGAGCTCATGGATAAGGAAACAGGTCGGTGTTGTGATGATAAAGGTCTCCTTTGGCAGGAAGGAGGTTGGTAGCCCGGATGTGTCCGAGTGCAAATGGGGGTGGGGGGCAAGAGAAGAAGTAGGTTGGAATGGCAGCCCGAATGTGTCTGAGCGCTAGAGGAAAGCCGAAGGTGAACAAAAATAGAAGGACTGAAAGATCGGTGGTAGATGTAAGGATGTTTATTTGGGGGAGGTTGGGCCCAACTCTCCCCCTAAGGCTAATCTCTAAAACTTATGCTCAAATATACATATCTCACACTCTTATATTTAACATAAACAATTAGTTACACTACAGATGTACATATATTTACAAAATGGATTGTTTAATCTTGTTTTTTTGAGAATTTTCCCTTTGTTAAGTCCTTTTGCTTTGGCGTGATCTCTTGTGAGAGTTCATAATTACGTGGCTGATCCACTGATAGCGCACTAGGGGGGTTTTGGAGGGTGGCGGATCATCTCACCAGCCGTGCAGAGAGTGACCGAGGGGAAATGGGTGGAGGGGTGACCTTGCCCGCTCGCCACCAGGGCCTCTAATTTTGAAACGTGCGAGTAGCGATTCGCTAGCGTATTTCTATCATCTCGCACACAATCTCTTGAACCCCTAATTTTGAAACTTCTGAGCTGCGAAAACTGACGTCACACGATCGAATAGCGAGCGGATTCTATTCGCTAGCCTCACACTGTGCGAGACAGGCCTTTTCTGTCAAGTAGGCAATAAAATAACAAAATGGATGCCATCCCCCTCTTTGGTTGCAGCGTTCTGAGAGTGATTTTGTTGAAATAAACCTACCACTGTACAAAATAGACTTACAGAAGGAAACAATATGATTGCTTTTAACACTTTATGCAATCCTTCAGTAAAAATATTTGTTTGGGTGAAATATAATTATATATTCTAATTTTTTTCAAATTTCCTTAGCTGTTAATTTGGTTAAGTTGGTAGAGTGACCATCTCATAATCTCTAGTTCGTGTGTTCAAATCCTGTCACTACCATTTTTATTTATCAGACTTTAAACTTTAATTTTAAATTATTGTATTAGTAAGCATATATTTTGTTTTAATGTGGGGAATGCCAGGCCTCCACGGTGGTTCGGATTCCACGTTAAACTGTAGGTCCTCCATTTCATTCTCACAATCACCCTACCATTACACATTAGCGTAAGTGCGTATAACCCGAACGGGTAGTAAGACGCGGTGCTAATTATAATAATAATATTTTGTTTTAAATATTTTTTATAGAAGTATACAAGGTATTTGAGCCTACGTAGACTAACATAATAGTTCTTAAAAATAATCTAAAAAGGTAGTAAATTAAAAACGCTAAGCCTACATTAATTTTGAAATTTTGTATGTAGGTGAGTATTTAAAAATTAAATTAATGGGTTTTATGACATAAAATTGTACACATTTTAAAATAAAGTTACGCAAGCTAATTATTATTTACATAGTAAAAATATCTAGGGCATGTTTTAAAAATAGTTGTGAAAATAAAATAATATATTACTGAATTCTAATTACCCAAACGAGATTTAAATTCAGACAAAAAATTAAAATATTGTAACCATGGTGGGATCGAACTCATGAAAACCTGAGTTTGGGTCAAGCACTCTATCAAGTGTGGTAAAGTAGATATTGCTTAAGACAATGGTTTTACTTCTAATAATATAACTTGAGAAAATTTTCAGACAACAAGCTTAGATGTATACAATAATAATAAAACTAAACAAATCGTTGTATATGATGCACTCAATACAATAATAGTGTATTTCAGTTACATATCTTGTACAATGGCACATTGTGGTATCCCATCCTCAATCCTTTGGCGTGTCATGATTTTACATCAATTGAAAACTCAGTCGCAGGCGAAACAACACTACACCGACTCGCACGACAAAATTAGCTCTGTTTCAGTACAGCCTGCGATTTGCGAGTTAGCTCACAAGTTTCAAAATCAGGGGTCCAGGGGGTGTGATTCTCTGCTATAGGTCTCGGAACGGTCACCAGGTACCGTACTTGTACGGTCGATGCACAACAACTGTTACAAAGTCATTTAATTGTCAGGGTTTGTCAAAGGAAACACAAAAGACTTTACTGACACTAGAGCAAAACGTTTACTCTATTAATCTCTAATATGAAGTAACTTAATATTTGGTTCTGTTATTTGGTCCCCACACTATAAAAAGTACTCCCAGTTTCTTGAAAAAGAACAATACATGTTTATTACATAGTTTTCCTATAATAATTAAAATTCTATCCCTTTGCTCCATTTAAAAACATGGCTAACATATTTAATATGAACTTTTTTTCATAAATTTATAAATGGACGAATAGACTGATGACCTAATGTAACACATTTAACTGTTACTGCTGTCGAAACTGACAAGAAATACTAAACATATTCTTCTGTGATGGAAAATCTACTAATGTCTGGGTGCTTGTCGTACATCATGAATCAATGCACTCCTTACTGAAGCGGGAGAACTCCCTTTATTTCTGGCTGTTGGCGGACAAGTTTTTTATTAAAGATTATTCAACCTCAAGTTATTCAGAAATCATATCTTTACATGTTGTTCAGAAATCGTATCTTTACATGTTATTTTCAGACTAAATAATATTGGTTAAACAAGACATGCCCAGTTCTGGTGGGTTATACAGACGTTGCTAAGAGGGGAGCCAGCTTTAGTGGTGCGACCTTTTATGACAGTAAGCCTAATATTAATTATGGTCAGACATGTCTATAGACTATAATCCGACACAACATAAATATTCGCTACCCTGCAGGCATTGAAATATATCTTATTTTTACGTCTTCAGCCCATAGCAGTATGATGCAATTCCTGTAGCGCTTTGGAGTCTATAAGTGGTTTGTCACGGCTTCCACTACACCCAATAATAATTCAAATACTCGATGAGGGTGCCTCTCTCCATGCTGGGGCTAGGCAATGGAGTATAAATTTGGATTCCTGCTCATGTGGGTATAATGGGTAATTAAAGAGTAGATAGTTTGGCATCAATTGTAAGTTTACTTTCCATTGTACAAGCAATCCCACTAACCTATAGCGATTTTATACCGGGAATAACTCATAAATCAGGTTATGTGGGGCAAATGGTGGGAGATCACATGCTAGCAGAAGGCAAAATGGTACCATAGAGTTTTTGGTGTAAAATTATCTACACCCTGGTTTTCGGGAGTTAAGGGCTCCTGCAAGTTTAGTTGTAGGTCTACTTTAATCCAACATCGGCTTGAGCACGCCTACATGAAAGACTGACTTTATTTGATGCGCAAGGTTCTGTCTTCACATTGTGTGGTTTGCCAGGTTTCTGAAACAGCAACACGTTTATTTATGACTTGCCCTGTACATCAGATGGCACGGGTAAATTACTGTTACATTCTTAACAGACGTTTCTTTAGCTAAAGTGTTACACTCAGACAACATTACGATATTTTGTATAGGTGGCTGTTTAATTTCCTGATAAATATTTAAATATATCTGTGTGGGTCTTCTCGATTATCCCGTAGACGAAATTCACATTGATTTAGGGGTAGGTAATATGGGTAAGAACTGGATTGAGCGCATGGCAGTGTCAAGGAAGTAGCATTAGAAGTGAATTGAATACCAATGGTGTTCCTGGCTGATTTTAGTGCCAATCGGGTAAACATATATATATATATATATATATATATCGCCTTTGTCTCGCATAAGTTACCTCGTGTATACAATTTAATAGGCAACAGTGACAAGACTATAGACCTATTTGACAGCACAAAGATTGTCTTCAAAAACAAATTACTAAATTACTTTCGAGAACTAGGCTGCTCTGAATTGTCTCTGAGGCTGTGTCTGAATAGTCTGCACCCTACACCCTTGTGTACTTTTACTGCACGCTTGAATCAAACTGACACCCTATAGGGCCTAGAGTGCATAATACTTCTCAGACACTAAATTACAGCTAGAGCTACTTCAGAAACTGTGTTTTCATCACAGAAAACAATTTTATAGACCCTTCACAAGAATAAAGGCTACATAATAGGGGAACTTTATAAACTATCAATTTTGTTTTAAAGTAGGTGACAGTATTTTGGGATAAATTAATAGACCTATGCCTATAAGGTATTAAACATAATTTAACTTAGTACATCTCTTGTTCGAATACATTCTGCTTAATTCAGTCTCTGCACAACACAATTAACAACTTTGCGACAAAAGGTCTGCCAAAAACCCATGCATACTAAATTACGGTACCTGTAAAGTATCTTTACATATCATTTGCAGCTTTTATTAAATATAAAATCATTATTTTGCCCCATTAATTTACTTAGGGTCTATATCAATCAAGTTATATTTATTCTTAAACAGTTTTATATGTAAATTTGAAAAGACATAAAATACTTTTCTTTCTAACAGGGATTTTCACACTTCAAAAATAAATTTAGCCAATTACTGTATCTGGATATTAACAAAGAACACTTTTTCGTTTTATTTTAAAGTTTGTGTATTTTTTATTCTATTTCCAAACCATATATAATACTTCATTTAATACACGTTATTTTAACTCCAATGTGCCCTAGAGTCAAGTGCTAACTGGGGTGCATCACTTACCTGATCTGTGCCAATCAAACTTGTAGTCTTTTTTTAAGGAGTTGTATGTTTCTATCTTTTGTTGAACAATGTCTCCTGCTCCCATTAATACACCACATGTGATAGTGTTAGTTAAATATAAATACTTTCCAAAGGCTTTATTAAATTTCGTTCTAATTGAACGAACATAAATCAAGTAGCTAGATGGGCGAGAAAGCAATCTGAAGTGTATAAACATTATTTCTGGTAAAATGTATGGAATAGGAACAAAAAAATATTCTTCACAATCATTCAGCGATTATTTATTCAATAGTTAAAGATTTAAAATAAATAATATGTGAATTTACATTTAAAAATTATTTACAAATTGTCTGGCTTTTTAATTACACAAAAATACTAACACTGACTAGAAAACAAATTATTGTTTATATTATAATAAAATATCCCAGAACTATGCTAAATTACATATTTATAAAGTTATTATAAAATTTAAATACGCTACAATTGAAATTTATTAATTATTTAGCTCTTATACAATAATAAAAATTTATTTAATATTTTAATGAATACGAAACACCCTCAAATATAATTGCTTATTCAGAAATTCCCTAGTAGAAATTGCGGATTGCGTTTTGTGTTTTGCAGGTAGAGTTGAGCAGACAGTTTTGTTGAGTTTGACACGAGAAGAAAATAGATCAAGGAATGGAATGGCGGTGAATGAATTATCAATGTCACGACTCCTGAAACTAGCCCGAAAATTCAACTGTTTTTATTTGTCAGGTAAGAATAAATTAATAAATATTCATTATTTTAATCGTTACATAGTTTGGTTCATCATTTATGTGTAAACTTGAAGTATTTTGGTCAAGTTCATTGTCTGCTGAGTATTGATTTGTGTACGCCTAATATTGATATTAACAAAATATAGCAATTGGTATTATATTTGTAAAATTGAATTTGACACACAACTATGACGACATTAAAATATAATATTATGTATAAAAAATTGATGGCAATTTGTAACCAAGACATCAACAATTTAAAACAAGCATCCTTTCACTAATATGTTGCTGCATGTCTTCAAGCCTATCTTATTTAAAAAGAAAACATTTTCTATACTTCGAGCTATTAATAACAAAAGTATTTAAAGTATTATTTGTGAAATTAGTTATAATATAACTAATTAGCTTGTAAAAAAGTCCATCAATTAGACCAGGTAGGCCTATATCAACACTAACAGCCAATTTGTTAAGGCCCACCATGTTTATTAAACTTAAATAACCTCGATTGTTATTTATTAGATAGCTAATTAAAATCTCATGGGTGTTTTAACACATTTAACCAGTTGGTACATTAAACAATGAACAAAGATTATGTTAAGCACAACACAATAAAATTAAAACTAAAACTTATCAAACTCTTTGCACAAAAACATTAAATCAGACCTAAATCTTAAATATTTTAATTTACAAGCTAATAGCGGCCAACAACCCTTACCTCCCATTTCTAAAGTTATTAATATTGTCACAGTGTTTAGTTACACGCCTGGGTAACCTATTTCACATATTAGTCTAATAATTATTAGTAACTTAATAAATATTTTTCTCTAATCTTATGAGATTTTGTTTCACAATTATATTACTTATCAATAATATATAAGTAACAAATGTGTTAGCTTTCTGTTTCACTGAAATATTAGACTAATGAATAGCTGCCAATAAAATTAATGATATTTTTTATCAATGTTAGGCCCTATTGTGATTAATAAAACAACACTTTTCCATGTTTGTATGTTTTGGAGAGTTTTTATTATTTTTAATTCATAATCACCCCCTTCCTCTGAAGATGGGGCAATATCTCCTCCATACAAAAGGAAATGATTCCGTTAGAGAATAAATTGGTCATTTATGAGTGAGTTTGAAAACAAGGAAAGATTTATGTTATCTCTAAAATGAGAAAGGTACTTTTAGATGTACACGTATCCGTACTGGATCACCCCACATATAAAGAGTGCAGCATTGCGGTTATGTTCAATACTCCACTGACTTGGCTTGTATCTGAAACTCACTTGAACCTGGAATAACCAACAGTTATACAATCTAACCGAGCTTAAATAAATAGTATGGTGCACCGCAAGAACTTTCTCTCGCATTTATCTTAAAATATACATTTACTAAAAACTCTAAAAGAATTGTGAAATTAAATAATAGAGCCTACACTGGTACTTACTCTATGGTAATGGTAACTAGGATCACTGGTACGGAAAAATTGAGAAAAGAGAAACATCTTTTACACTAAAGGGCATAAGAATCAAATTTATTTTCAAAGACATGAATTAAAAAGTATATAATAGTCTATATTTATTTGATTATTATAGTTCAGAAATTATTGGTTTTATAAATAAATATTTCAAATAAATTATTTGTATCTTTAACAGTACTAAAACTTTACAGTGTTAAGCTATTTCGTATCTCAAATATTTAAGGAGTGGCTACCCATAATCTATCACTTTGCTAACGCTGTTTCAGATGCACATAAATGTTATCATCTCTAAAATCCAAATACATTTTTACTAAGTATACCATATTTTTTTAAACATTAATATAAACAAAGATACATTTTCCTTAATTTATTGGAATTAGTATTTTGTAAGAGTAGAATCATACAAAATGTGATCTGTTAGTGATGTTAAAGATTCCAAAATCCAAAGAAAATTAAGTTTTACATTTCTCATTTTTTATTTATTTTTTTAATAGCTCAAATGTCAATAATATATAATAGTAATAATAATAATAATAATAATAATAATTCTTTACTAAGACTGTTAATGAAAAATAAGTGATTTTATTGTCATTACTGAAGTGACGCGTACATTAGCGAGGTGAAGTTTGGGAAAATGTCACTTTACTAACGTGAGCTACATGATTATCATTAGTTTTAGCTAACTGACGTTAGCGAGGTGATGTTTTTAGTAGACTTTGAGTCTCTTAACCATAATATAAGTATAAGGCCACAATCAAACATGGAGGTTAGTTCCTGTCCCCATTTACGTTAAACTGAACTGGCATTGTTTTAGTTATTTCAAAAACTCCAAATGATATAATCAATAATATTAAATACACTTTAAAACTAATGAAATAACAAGAACTAGTAAGTACAGGACAACAACACACTACGGCTAAAGAGGAACAGCGGAGCTTTCTGGAAGTTCTTAGAGACAACTTCAAAATATCGTTTGTGTCCATTGTGTTACTTGGGGACAAACAAACATTGATCAAAATGTCAAAATTCATGAAAAATTTATTGAAATAGATTCTTCAAACGAAAATAATAGTCTTACAGGAATATTTTACCTCTGTTATATATTTTTACTCTTTTTATCTATTTTTGTATAGAACTTCAAACTTCGAAATTCAGAGGTGGGGACAGTTAGCGAGATGATGAAAGGGAAATTTAGCGAGGTGATGAAAGGGACATTTAGCGAGATGATGAAAGGGACATTTAGCGAGATGATGAAAGGGACATTTAACAAGGTGATGAAAGGGACAGTTAGCGAGATGATGAAAGGGACATTTAGCGAGGTGATGAAAGGGACATTTAGCGAGGTGATGAAAGGGACATTTAGCGAGGTGATGAAAGGGATATTTAGCGAGATGATGAAAGGGACATTTAGCGAGGTGATGAAAGGGACAGTTAGCGAGATGATGAAAGGGACATTTAGCGAGGTGATGAAAGGGACATTTAGCTGAGATGATGAAAGGGACATTTAGCGAGGTGATGAAAGGGACATTTAGCGAGGTGATGAAAGGGACATTTAGCGAGGTGATGAAAGGGACATTTAATAATCATTCGCTCTAATTTGTTTTCAATATTACCATATTTAAATGTTTCTTAAGTGTTATACACAACACATTCTACCACTCAATTTTTTTGTGTTGCTTATTTTAAAAATAACTAAATATTTATATAAAGGCAGGAGACATAGATTGTCCCTCAATTTGAGAATCACCCTTATAATAATAAATATTGTCTAAATATAACATTTAATAAAATAGTTAGAGCGAATTTTGAGATTTTTTTTCTCTCTTTTTGACCTTCAGTAAACAACCCTTGAATTTAGGGCTTGCAGCTAAATCCAAAAAACCCTTGCAGGGGACTTTATAAACACCCCAGATACAAAGTTATAGCTCAGTCTGTAAAATAGTTTCGGCTTTAGTCCGACCTACAGACAGATGGAATTGCGAAAACCACTCTTTTTTTTGTTTCAGGGAGTCATGAAACGTCAACATTTATCAAAATATCGAGTTCAATTTTTTTTTTTTTTTTACAATCACAATACTTTTCCCTGAACTGTCGAGAGCCAGTAAACATTTAAAATTCTATAAGAATTCTAAAATAAAAATTGTCAGTTTTGATTTATTTGATATTCATAAACCCCCAATTTGCATCAAACATTTTTAAAGCATGGACAGCGTTTTGTAACATTTCAAAAGGAAAGAGATAACCTTAAAGGGCTACAACAATTAGGACAGTTTATTACAACTTTTGCCTAAAACACCTAAATTACCATTTGTTTGTACAAAGTAAATTTGTACATTCTAGTTTTATCAAAACACATTATATATTGGACCTGTGTGAATATTGGCTTGGAGAATTACATAGTATTTTAACCATGGCTAACTTCTGCTTGAGAACACAAGATTTTGTCTACCATCATTAACATTAATTTGTTATAGGCCTACCATTATTGTGTATAATATATTAAATAGCATAAATATTAGTCAGCCTACTTAATTATTTCCAGAAACACATTACTACACCCATACACTCATAAAATTAATAGGCTGATATAATGACTAAAAGAAGATTTTTTGTTGCAAACATTGACAAAAAGTCACTAGTATCAACCTTTTCGGAAATAAGAGCTATTTGATTACTGATAATCTCTATATTATCACACAAATATTACTAATACTTCTCTAAGGATTACTGTATAATTGAAGTTTTTGTAATTTATTGAAAGAACAAAATAGCTCTATTAATAAAAGTGTTTTAGGTAGCAGTTGTGGAAACAAGAGAACAAAATTGGTCTCCTTGCCTGTGATACTTGTGAGATATACTACCCACTATAACTGTAGTCTCCTTACCTGTGATACTTGTGAGAGTTACTACCCACTATAACTGTAGTCTCCTTACCTGTGATAC
>CABFVZ010005469.1:0-30782 GCA_902151445.1 Timema monikensis | reverse complement strand
GGGGGGGACACGCGAGACTACGACGCGGGAAGGGAAACTATGACGTCACTTCCACTTCCGTTCTGAAAACCCTAAAACCGTGTTACTCCCTTGATTGTAGGATAAATGATAGCATATAATATAATGATCATAAATTTATAAATCTATAGAGATAAATTAGTTATAATAATGTATTTATTGTCATATTATTTTTAATGTAAAAATAACTGCAATATAAATGAAAATAAAATAGATATAGGTATATTTGTACATTTTAGTTAATAATATTATTTTAAATGAATGTAAAAAGAATCAATAAAATTGAAAATAAAATATATGTTTTATATTTGTATATTTATAATCACTGATAACGTATTTGAGGAACAGAAATGAAGTTTGATTTAAATGGCCCGTAAGAATCTTCTTGCCAGGATGTAGATTAAAAAGTCCGTGGTAGCAAATATCTATCTAGAATAGGAAACCAGGAATAGGTAATTTTAAAAAGCGAGTCAATGTTTTCAAGGCACGAATTTTTAAATGACTGTGTAAACTCGTCAGAGGAAGAGGGGAAGTGTTATAAGCAGATAAACAAGAGACCTCTCAGGGTGAAATGCTCATTTTCTTCCCTCTTTTTCTATTTTGTAGATTGACGTCTAAGTCTGATAGTGCTTAGACTGCGTCAAGTTAAGATGCAACCCGCTTAGCAAAATAACTGCGAAATCTCCAAGTAAAGTCTGTTCACGGTAGGAATTGTTTTCTGAAAGGCCTTTTTCCTTACCAGAAATATATTATATGCTAGGATATTGGTAGGAAAAAAGACCTTTCAGAGAGTAATTCATACCGTGAATGAAGTATAGGCAACGTCGTTAGTATGAGACGGCATCTTCATTGTGTTTAGTATATACCTGTGATTTAAATTATTTTATAAAATTGTGTAGGAACTAAAATAAAGGTATGCCACGGATTCCTTGACCCCACTTTGAGAATCTCTGGAAAAAAGTATTTGAAGGTTTTAAAATACTTCGTCTTGGGGGGGTCTTACTAACCATTCGAGTTAAAGGGAGATTAGGAACAATTCAGGGAAATCCACACGACCAAGAATTGATCCCGATCTCCCAGTGACCAGCTACCCAGTCTATAGCGAGAATGACTCCTTAAACCACACTAGCTCCGACGCGGGTCTTGACATCGTATATATATTTAAAAGGTCAGAGTATAGGGGACACGAGCTGATTAATGGCAGTGTTTTTGGAGTTTATAGCAACAAAAAAATTCTTGGCCAAAATAAAATAATTCTTAAATAGAAACCTAGAGTCTAATTTTCTTAACGTGGTGATATCAAAATTTCCTGAATATCTGTTATGAACATAGCAGCATAGATGAGAAACTTTTCGAAAGAAGAGAAAAAGTTGCCATTACATTCCAGGATATCCTCGACAGATATTCAACATGAAACTCCTTGTTTCTACTGGAGGAATATTGATATTATAGGATTTATTTTGAACAAAACATGTTTTGATACAAAAACTGAACAACACTGCCTGGAGCTTGTGTTAGAGAGATTTTTGACTGTTGTCTTCTTGTACACCTTCATTTCTTACTCCAAATGTGGTTCGTTGGGAACGATCTTTCGACATATTAGAGCTAAATAAATCTTTCGTCATTATTAAATGTGAGAACTGATATTAGGGTTAACTACAGTCCTATTTTCATAGGAAGGTATTATCTGATAGCTAGAAAAATTACTAGGCCTACTTTCACGTATTCATACGTCAAGTCCATAGGCGCCGGAACTGTGTTCATAGTCTTTGTATTCGTTTATGTTTGGACTACTTTTGTCTGCCTATACCAAAATTCAAATTTACTACCATATGAATATTCTTCTTTACCTTCTATTAGTCATTTCCAGCCCCCAGGTTTTATATATCAAACTGTCCAGACGTCATAATTATTGTAGGGTGGCCAAGTTTACAAAGTTAGCAAATTCAAATTTTCTTTCACGCCGAAAAGAATATTTTATAATAATTTTTAAGGATTTTTTTAATCTTCCACTCTAATCCCTACTTTTTTTCAGCCCCTTTCTAATAGTTTTAGACCATTTTTAGGTCATCAGAATTTGTCCAGTTCTCGCGTGTAGTTTTCAAATAATCATTTCCAATTATTCATTTTTAATGAAACTGAAACTGAAACTGAACGTAATTTGTTCACATGAATCACTGATCATGGCGAGACTGATCAATTACCGTTTGATTTATGGAAATGACTCCATGTAAAATTAATGCGAGCTGCGGTTAGTGAAATGTGTGTGCGGTTATCGCACGAGTTAGAAAATATGTTAAATAAAAATAAGGGTAGATGAAATGAGGATTGAGTCAATAACTCAAAATTGTAATATGTATTGTAATATTCTTGTAAAATCCCAATCACCCCGTCAACCAATAATATTGTACCATCCCAAATCGAGCAAAGGCTCATGGGATTATGAAAGAATAAATAAATAGAAAAGATTAATAAAATCTTTACATTAAAATAAAAATGAATTCTGTATGTCTTGTACATGTTCATTTTGTCTTCATTCTCAACGAATCCCTGAAAATGATACGTGAGAACTGGCCTGCAATAATCTGAAGGACTCCACACAATTAATAACAGCTCATTCTGTGTAGTTAGTGCTTCCGGACAGACGATGTGCGAATTGCAAGCGCTGATAGTCTGATTCTTACCCTGCGTACAACAAGAATGTGGGTCTGCGCATCAATTTGTTCGGCCCGAAGGATAGAGGACAGTTGCGTACAGCTCAAGTAGTTACTAAACAACATTTAGGTAAGCTAAGAAGCAACATGAGTCATGAAATATTTGCATTTGTTTGCTACTCTCTCTGTGTGTTATCTAGTTATATGAGTAATAAATGTATGTTTGTGTGAGAATAAAGTTGACTATTTTGTTAATGTACGTTTTTATCCCATGCGGCCCTCGGGAGAGTCCACCCTAGGCTACAGACAAGCATGTGTTTACAGACAGGTTAAGAATGCTAGTGGTGGGCAAGTAGTCTGGGAAAATATTCTTGTCCTCCCTATTGGAACAAACCGTCCCCGTGGTGCAGTGGTAGGTCCCGGGTTCAATCCCCGGCTGCTACCTTGGGTACTTTTCCCGAAAGGAAAATTACCTCAGCGGTCACTATGGTTTGGTTAATTAAGCTTAAGTTAGGTTTAATTGTTTCCACTGGTTCCACACCCTCATACTCACTATCACAGTCATACTCACTGTCACCCTCATACTCACTATCACCATCACCCCATCTCATCAGGACATGGAAAGAGCCTCCACGGAAAGGATGTACGATTAGTACACTCGGGCTTACAACGGTACATTAGTACGGGCTGATCTTTCCAAAAACTGGTATAAGAATGATGTAGCCTAGACAAGTATTATTATTATTATTATATTATTGGTACGAGTACTTTCCTATGCGGCCCACTAGGCTAATAGCTGTCTTGCGAGTAGTGGTACAAGTAACCAACCAATTTACTATATCACTGTAAATCTGGTAGAGAAGGGTAAGGATAAGTGTACCAGCATTCACAGAGCGGTAGGAAAGTGAGGGGTTGTGTTGTGTGTCACGGTCCTTGGTTGAGATACTTTGTAAGTCGTGTGTAATACCTGGTATCGGCCCGCTGTGCCAAGGTTTGAAGGGAGTAGTTTCCCTCACTCTGCTGGTCTGTAAGGTCAGGGGCTGACGGGAGGGTCTCCACGAGCCTGTCAGACGCGGAGGTGTGGGTGCACCTAGCACTCTCGCACTCTCGTCCTGGAGTGGAGACCTCGGGGGGCCGTCATCATCTGCCTGCTCCTCGACCCCGACAGGAGACAGACACAGTCTGGACCCGGACACTGGGGAGTCAAGGTCACTGTAGGGAGACTCGTCAGTGAGTGTGTGCGGTCTGACGGCCGGGGACGACGGGAGAGAGCCTGCCTGCGACGTCAGGTCCAGGGTGACGGGCCTGCCACGTGACCTGAGAGAAGCCTGATCTGTCGAAGATCGGCGACTGTCAGGAGTTCGATCCGGCTCCCACGACTTACGCAGGTTATCGAAATCCCGACGCTTCATATCTGTTTACCTAAAGTCACGTGCACATGACAAAACACCCGAGAGCACTCCAAAAACTAAGTTCAAAATTGCAAACGATTGTCAATCGCCGACCTGTGTACTTTATGAGTTTTCAGAAACACTCTGTTCTCACCTTCACCAAGCTGGCACTGCTCATACTCGCTCTAAAACCACCGACTTGCCAGAACATACGAATAAAAGTGTTGCACAATATTGCCAGCCCCAAAAATTGCTCTAAATAACCGAAACTCTCACCCACAATCACGGTTTGGTTACTAAAACACGGTTTATTATATTTTTCACAGCGGTTTCACAGTAAATCGTCTTTTAGAAGGAGTTTCTAGCACAGGGCGACATTACACGTCTGTTCTTCCAGCTCGAATAACTAGAATCTGATGCCAACTAAGATGGCGACAAGGCAAACAACTATGTAAGGTGTTTCTGATAAGATAAAATAGATTAGCATTTTAAAAAACTATGAAGTGAAGAATAGAAGAATCTAGGACAGTGTACAATGTAGCGATTGTCAAACTCGTTGGAAAGAAACCATTATTAGGACGACATAGACGCAGATGGGAGGATAACATTAGAATAGACCTTACATAAGATGTAATGAGGTGGACTTGATTCAACTAGCTCAAGATAGGGATAGGATGTAATGAGGTGGACTGGATATAACTAGCTCAAGATAGGGATAGGGTGTAATGAGGTGGACTGGATATAACTAGCTCAAGATAGGGATAGAGTGTAATGAGGTGGACTGCAAAAAACTAGATCAAGATAGGAATGGGGTGTAATGAGGTGGACTGGATAGAACTAGCTCAAGATGGGGTAAGGTGTAATGAGGTGGACTGAATAGAATTAGCTCAAGATAGGGGTAAGGTGTAATGAGGTGGACTGGATAAAACTATCTCAAGATAGATACTTTTGTAAGTGCGGCAATAAACTTTCAAGTCCCTATGTTATAGTGTAAATTAAGTATCTATGGTATAGATTATTATCATCAAACAAGAAAATAAAGAGCTATAATAGTCTGAGCAATAATTCAAAATTACCAACTGTTTAATGCCGAGATTCATTTCAACTTTTAATAGAATTAATTTGGACTTTATTACTCGTATCTTAAAAGTAAAGTGAACTCTCGATATCTCGGACAAAATTTTCCGAAGGTAAAATGTTATTTAGTAAATTGTAGAGATGAAAATTTTCTGCTGTGGCGGCTTGTTGTTGAGGGGTTAACTAATTGTATAGGTCCACTTAGAGCCTATTGTACTTCAAAATATAGTGTGTTAAGAAACGGGTGGGTTATAGAAGGGGGAGTTGGGGAGGGGTAGCTAGGAAGCAAGAAGGAGAGGGGAGGAAACAAATGTCCGGCCAACCTTAACATTATTTTAGATTACTTATTGATGATAAAAAATTGAAGTATGATTTATGAACATAGCTGGTCTACAAAGGCCCACATTCATTTGTTTCTTTACTACTTTTTGTTTAGCAGCCACGTCTTACTACCCATTCGCATTATACGCCTATGTACTAATTACGCTAATGTTAGGGATGAGTAAGGTTGAATTTAGAGGAAGTGAACCTGCATTAGTGTGGAGGGGGAGTGGAAAGCCGTTTAGGAAAAACCGCTCTTAGTGCGCCCGACCGGAATCGAACTCCGATCAACCTGTAATGGGCAGTCTGATATATTGCAGGAGTAGAGTGTTGGACCATTCGGCCATAGAAGCAGGTGGTACTACTACTACTACTACTACTACTACTACTACTACTACTACTACTACTACTTCCGTTTTGGTGACCTGGCGGTCTAGGGGTAAGGTGTCGGACTCTATGCTGGGGTCCGGGGTTCAATCCTCGGTCCCGGCACAGATTTATCTGATTACCAAACCCTTCCTTCACCTCTGACAAGACATCTTGTGAATGTGGGGAATGCCAGGCCTCCACCGTGGTTCGGATTCCACGTTAAACTGTAGGTCCTCAATTTCATCTCACAATCACCCTACCATTACACATTAGCGTAAGTGTGTATAACCCGAACGGGTAGTAAGACGCGGTGATAATAATAATGATAATAATAATAATAATAATAATAATACTTCCGTTTTGGAAACATTTCCTGAAAAATCTCGCCCCAACACATACAGTCCAGTATATAGATAAATATAGATAGAGATAGATGGATAATTTGCCAGTACTCTGGGCCTATTGTAATCTCAACCTTTCCCATTCCAGTGCATAACTGTGCTATTTGTGTATGTGTCTGATCTGAATTGTTTACTTCGACACATTAAAGTATAATATTATTTTAGATCGAGTATAGGCACAACTTTATTTCCCTTTGATAAAACGGACTTTACCATAACTCTGACTGACCCTTTAGTACGAGCTATCGAGAGTTAGGAACGCAAAGTTGAATATTTTATTGGACTCTTAACATAGAGGTAAAAAAATGAATTAATGTTGACGTATTGTTACTTATTGTTGTTGTTCACTAGCACGACAGAAAAATATATACTAGTCCCTCAGACATTAATTTTACATTATATTTTATATTACTCATTTTCTCAATTAAAAGGACAAGTCCACCCGCCTCGGTGGCGTAGTTGGCTAACGCGCTAGTCGTGTTGAGCCCGACTGCTGAGGACGGGGAGATCAAGGTTCGAATCTCGGTCGGGTGAACTGGGAGTGGTTTTTCCTAAATGGTTTTTCACTCTCCCTCCACGCAAATGCGGGTTCACTTCCTTTAATTCAACCTTCCCAATTCCTAATCCATTAGCGTAATTAGTACTTAAGCATATAACCCGAACGGGTAGTAAGACGCGGTGCTAAATAATAATAATAATAATAATAATAATAATAATAATAATAAAAGGACAAGTCCATAAGCTAAGTAGGTCCAATAATTTTATATATATATATCGTAAAAAACAAACATAAAAAAGGATTACCTAGATCGATGCACTCAACATAAAAGTAAAACATAACATAGTGGTTAAGAGATTCAAAAAGCAGATAAAACTCAATGTTATTTCTCTCGCAGGAAGTATCTCAAGGTTATTTTTCTCGTAGGAAGTGTCTCAAGGTTATTTTTCTCGTAGGAAGTGTCTCAAGGTCATTTCTCTCGTAAGAAGTGCCTCATTTTGAAGTATGATTTATGAACATAACTAGTCTACAAAGGCTCACATTCATTTCTTTACTGCATTTTTGTTTAGCAGCCACGTATTACTACCCGTTCGGGTTATACGCCTATGTACTAGTTACGCTAATGTGTTAGGGATGAGGAAGATTTAATTTAGAGGAACTGCACCCTTGAGAGTGGAAAACTATTTAGGGAAAAAAAACCTCAGTTCACACGACCTGGATCAAACAACGATCTCCCTGTCATCGGCAGTCTAATCTATTGTGAGAGTGGCGCGTCAGACCACGCGGGCACCGAAGCTCGTTTCATTATGTTTATGATGATAACGCCCTTAGGAGAAATCAATCTTAAGTGTAAACTTTAACATTTGGGATATCTATATCTCTATTACATTATAGTTCCATTTAATCAGTTGAAATTATTTTACAGACATAATAATTGAAAATTCTCCAGTTTGTAAAATTTTCCAGAAAAGATATTGGGGAAATTTTCCAGAGCGGAAAATGTGCCGTCTTGCATGATCTATATAGCCCTCAGTCATTTGAGCATCTAAAACTAAGAAAATTAATATAATGTTCTTCATTCAATTATTTTATTTTATTTTTTAACTTTAATTAAAGGAAGCTCCTAACAAAATCTATTTGTGTTCAACCAATTTTTTTTAATAACTAATATTTTAATATTTAAGTAAACCTGTCACAAAATAATTTTAGAATGTTTTGTGTACTTTTGGTTGCTGTAACAATGGGACTAAATTGTATATATTAATATTTAATTTGTAAATAAAATATCCGACTTGTAAATACTTTATAGAATGGCATTAGAATATGGTTCGGCCATATCTATTTCTGTCTCCCTTTCTGACAAATATCTCTCTCTCACTCTGCACTCTGAATAAGTACATAAAACTACTGTAGGAATCGTCAGTTGCCAAAACATAGAGAGTGGTAGAGTTTTCTATATCTTCGTTTTTTTTTAATTCTTGGGCAAATTATATTCAATAACAGCTCAAAGTCACTTTTTGAGATTCTTGTAAAATGTTTAAACAAATAACTGTACATTGTTAATTCCAGTGTTAAATTATTTAATGTATCACATTTGCTTAGAAAATGGCGCATTCACATGTCTCTTTTTTTCTTGTATTTATTTGGCTATAAAACAAGAAAAATGCTGCAGACGAAACTCGAAGCGTCATTGGTAATAAAGACAACACTTACCGAAGCGCATGCACATTAATAGGTTCAAAAAGTAAATCAGTATAGGTAGGTCTTACGAAAAATGTTTTAGTGACTATAGCTAACTATAGGGATGCATTTTTTTTAAATAATAAATTTCTACCAATACACTACACAATATTTGTATGGGCTGTCACTTTGATATTACCCGGTGCTTTTCGCACCCCTCCCCAAACACAACCCTGAAAACTTATCACGATATATCGTGAATACAGGTTTGATTTATCGCGATGTCGATCCTAATCCTATCAGCACGCCACAGGACCGTGACGTCATAGTTTGGAGAGGAAGAGCTCAACTGTACAGATTGTATCGCACGCCACATAAACATGAGGCTGAACAGAGAGGTCTTCACACTTGGGAATGGTTCACTTCACTTCATTAGAACTATAACCTATTAGTTGGCGACCTACAATGGACACAAGAGATCGCTTTATTTGTAGACATTTAGAAAATACAGTATTATAAATCCTTATGATGTAGCCTATATATTATATAAAATACTCATGAACCCTCTTCTCTGATCGAATCGGCTGAGCGTTTGAATCTTGGTCTTTCCCTGAACGGTTCGCGCCTCTCCCACCAAGAAAGTGTGAATGGATGTCCTTTCAAAATTAATCTTATTCTTTACATATTATCGTAATCAGTACATAAGTGTGTGGGCCGAACAATAAAATCAAATTCTGTTAACATAAAAATATGAATTTATGTTAAAAAAATAAAACGGTCTAAAGCGTTAGATCAGAGATTGAAACTTTTCTTATCATTCATAGGCCTATAGAGACCTGCACCGGTGAGCACGCGGATAAAGGTGTTAGTCTTGTCAAGGTGGCCGGTAACGGGCTGACAGGGATTTAAATCCAGACCCAGCATATTGAGGGGCACTCCCCCTCTATGCAAATACGTGGATAAACCGGACGGGTAGTAAGACGCAGGGCATTATGTACAGCATCGACAGGCTATGGACCAGAGAACTGACGAAAGACTTTGTTTGGCTTGCAAAAAACGTAAATAACTTAAATATTACTTCCAAATGCTTACAACACCAAAATATGTAGAAATAAACGTAAGAATAAATAGAATACAGTAATAAATAAAAATACATAAATACAATCTTAATGAGTAGTATCAACACGTTTAATCACAAATACAATAAATTCAATGCGTGCACAGCGAACGACTTCTAATCAAAGACTGAAAGACTAAATAAACAAAAGGGCGGGCGCTTTGTGGCCGCAAAATAAGGGGAAAAGCGAAGCAAGCCACGAAATGTGGAAATGTGGTCAGTATTGAAAAGACGACCAAAGTCAAGGTATTGCTATAATTTATTCATTATAACTAGAAACATGCGAAAAGGTGAGGTTAATTTTAGCGAAAATATGGTTTTATTTTTCTCAAAAAGCGATGATATTATAAGCTGAAAGCGATGTTATTATTTAAGTAAATATGATTCGAATTAGTATTCGTTAAAAAACTAGGATAAAACTGTCTAAATGTTTCGTTCATATTGTCTATTTAACTATTTATTTACATATTCGGATAAAAATCAAATATAAATACGCACAAACCATTTCACGCATAGTAATATCAAACTCGATATATCAATATACTTCATTACCTCCGAGTCTTGCAAATAGCAATAATGAAATAATCGATTATCAACTTAGGCTTAGACCAAATAATACCACCAAAACATGTCGTCATAGAAGACTAAACTTATATAAAATAAGGAGAAGAGAATACAAATTAAGAAGATATAATTTTGCTAAACATGACCGGCTGTAGCAAGGTCCATATATATGAATGTCCTTGCATGGACTTAGCGTGAAATCTTTTAAAGGCTGAAATAAAAAATTGTGATTTTTAATGCTAACCTAAGATAAAAAAAACTTGAATATCCTGAAAACACTCATTTTTCTGTGATCCATTTTATACCTACAAAAAAGTAAGAACCTATACTATTCGTATAAACAGCAGCCCTGGTATCACTAGTGTTACCGTGTTGAAAATTATATTGCATTATGTGGTATTTGCCAAATTACAAAGAAATTGTGTTTATTTAGAAAAAAGCTTAAATTCGTGGGAAAACAATAGAATTTGTGTAAACATTTGTTTTGTTGCAAATGCTTATTTTGCATGTCTCTAATTATAACCATCACTTGTTATTTACAGTTCGCGTCGCCACTAAAACGCCTGATGAGGAGGCAACCTGCCACACACAACTGGTTCTCAGAGTTGCATAACCTCGCAACATGGACCAGATGATATGCCAGTCTTTCCCCAAACACAAGATGGTTATTTATATTGGATAAGAAGAAAGCTGTATACTTTATACCTCTTACATAAATGAGCCTTTTATTCGTTCTGATGAATCTGTTAAAGGTGCTGTTAGAAAAACAAATAGCAGTAATGAAGCTAGCTCATAATTTAAAGATGGATTTTAATATTCATTAGAGCATGTTATGTCCTTATATTGGGAGCCATTTGTTACATTATATATGTCATTCACGAGCTAAGTTTACCTGGATGACAGCTCTAAATGTTACTAGAAGTAATCCCTAATATATCACTACGCCAACAGCTGACATCTATCACTTTGGATGACTGTAATGAAAACGGATGGTAATATATTAATCTGATAGTTAACCACAGTAATTTAAGCCAATATTATTTATATATTTATTTGAAGTCGGACACAATGTTTATTTATAGTTTTATTCCGCTTAAAAAATATTAACACCACTTTCACAAAAACTTCTAACGAAAATAGCTTCAAAATGGCGACTGACGAATCTAAACCATATGATTGAACATAACGGTAAACAAGTTTATTACAATGATGCAGACACGCAGTTGATGAAAATATTTTATTCAGTTAAATATTTTAAAATACGATAAAATAATCATTTACTGTATGTAAAAAAATGACAACAATTTTCTCTTTTCCAAGTAAATACGATGCCTGTATTAAAAGGTATTGATTTTGTTTCGAGTTGGATAAAAATATTTTAAAAAATGAAATAATATGAGAAAACTTAAATTTACGTTATTTTAAAAGTAATATATAACAGGTAATTAAAGATATTTACATTTATAATCAAAACTGTGATCTTTTACAAGTGTTGGCAACTCAAAACCTAAACATATGATTTTCGAACTGTCATCCAGGTAAAAACCTATCGTGAATGGAATATATCTGGCCCCTGGTTTGGGCGCCATTTGTTATGATCTTATAGCTGGTCCACGTTGGGCCGCCAATTGCCACCTTACGTAATATTTTTGGTGATAAATGCCCCACGTTTGGAAGTCATTTATCACGTTTAAAATAGTTTATTATCACTCCCCTACATTGGGCCTCACTTTTTATGATAAAATAACTAACTTCAGATAGAGTTTGATATTGGTTTATTCAATGATAGTTATTGATAATTTGATAGAAAAATGACCATGTTGCACGAGAGCCGAGCACACGTCCGTCCGTGAAGAAGACTTGTCTTAAGCGCCAAGTAATAAAATATAAAATTCAAATAAATTCTTTATATATATAAATATATAATTAAGAGGAGAATATTGTCAATGCTTTCAAATATTCTTTAGGGTCAAATCAGGGACACTACAAGCAGGCCCAACTCAGCTTCTGGCTCGTACGAAGTATGGAAGTTAAAGGGGGAAAATAGACCTAAGCTATGCCAGAAATGAGTGCAGTGCATTCGTATTTGAATGATTACTCTAAATTTTCCACGTTGACGATGGGAGACAAAGCGATAAAGTTTCTTGTTAATAATAACTACAGTATTCCCTATTATGATAGAATGAAGAGTTGTGCACAGCGCTTGTCTGTGAAGCTATTCTAAAATGGTCAGAAACGGACTTTTCATTGCAGTTCTTATCCAAATACCATTTAATATTTCAACAATGTTCAGTATTAGAAACTTCTCTTAACTCTTTGTCTCCATTAATGTTTATTCGGAAATTATCCACGTGCAATAAGACGTGTTGGTATAAACTTACTATTTGTAGCCGACTGTATCGCAGGGTTGAGTGGCAGGTGATGCACGCTATTAATTGAAAATACCCTACCAATGATAGATAAGTTGCGCATGCGCAAGAGCTACATATATCATAGCATTATAATCGTAAATAAATGATACGGAACTCCGCAAAGACTTTCTAGCACCAGTGTTTTAAAAAAGAGATATCCCCAAGGATCAACACTTCGTATTAAAATTTTGACTTCAGGTTAAAATTGTCGGCATTTTATTAGGGGATGCACATCTTATGGTTATCGCATTGCTATTAAATTTCTCTTTTATAAATTTTGTCCAATAAAATAGGTAATTATTGACTATTGAGCCTAAAATGAGAGTGATAGAATCGTTGTAGCCGATTTTGAGAAAATAATCTTAAAAAACTATTTTCTTACTTGATTACCAAACCCTTCCTTCACCTCTGACAAGGCATCTTGTGAATGTGGGGAATGCCAGGCCTCCACCGTGGTTCGGATTCCACGTTAAACTGTAGGTCCTTCATTTCATCTCACAATCACCCTACCATTACACATTAGCGTAATTGCGTATAGCCCGAACGGGTAGTAAGACGCGGTGCTAATAATAATAATAATATTTTCTTACTTGAAAACAATGGGGGAAAAAGACACATTTGTTGTGAGAAAATGTTTGAGGAGAGTGTGTATTGTTTTTACTCATAATTTAAAATAATATTTGGTGTGTTGACGTGTCAAGAGGCACGAGTTTATTTTGTTTAGGACCTTTTTGCTATTCTTCCTTCATACTACCAGATATACTAAACATTTTCATATTTGTATTAGCTTAATTTTATTTTTATCTATTTTAAATGTTGTCTCTGACTATCACTTTGTTAGATTATTAATTAACAGTTTTTTTTATTAAGTTACCTTTGGAGTCCAATAATGATGATAAAATTATAATAATAGTTGAACTTATGTATGGCCCAATGAGTGTTGTATGATCTTGCTTACTAATTACTTAGGCCCATCATCTCCATCATTTTCAAATCCCTCGTTCTTTCTTTCTTATCTTTTTACCAACGTTGTTCTGCTGCCTCTTCTTTGCTAAGCCTTATTTCAAAAGAAACGCGGTGGGAAGGACAGTTTTTTAGTCAAAATTAATTAACTTGTACAGTAATATTAATTGAGAAACCCTTACTTCATCTTCTCTTGATTCAGCACATTAAAACCTATTAGAAGGTATCTTTTTTCTAATTTAGGGTGAACGAGGGGCTCAGAGTACAAGTAGTATAAGTGACATTTTCTAATATTTTCATATCAAATCTTTTAGTGTGTTTTCTTCAGGGAAAAAGATGTATAGGTGAATTCATGCACAGTGCTGCTATCTATGTAAAGAATAGAGTCAGGTTCTGCTAAGAGAACAACTTTGTAGTTATCCTCTCATTGAGATTTCTGGACAAGGATGTTATATTAACAGTATATCCTCCATGTAATAGCATACAGTGATAATCGCGGAGGGCAAAATAAAAACAGAAATATTGTAAAAACTAGGTCCACACCATCAGAGAAAAGCCAAATATTGTATGTGTCAAGCACAAATTTCTTGAACCTGGGCATACATACATGGAAAGTGATCAGTATTTTGGAATGATTGAAAAAGATTAAGTGGAACTTAAAATATGTTTTTGTTCCAAGTGATCGGATGAAAGCTGTAAATGCAGTTAGTAGGAAGTTTTCTATGGTAGAGATGAAAAGTGAGGCTTTGTAACTGTCTCTGCAATAAATGCAGTCCCTAAGGATACTGCCCTTAAATATATTAAGGGAAATATAGTATATGAATTTAGAAGAAATGTAGGCTCCTAACCGTATTTGCGTGGGCGAGAGTGGGAAACCATTTTGTAATAACATTCACATTACACCTGGCCGGGATTCAATACCCTACCTTAACATCCCCGGAAAAAACATATGAGCCCGCGGTCGGGTATGCAAGCCCATCGGTGAGGGTAGGATTAAAGTAATTTGAGTAACTTTAGTAACAGTCAGATTCTGTTACCATGTTCCTATTAGAGATCATAGCCGGGGGGTGAACTGGTGGTCTAGGGGTAAGGTGTCAGACTTCTGTGTTGGGGGTCTGGGGTTCAATCCTCGGTCCTGGCACAGATTTATCTGATTGCCAAACCCTTCCTTCAACTATAACAAGACGTGTATTAATCACAACTTGTGAATGTGGGGAATGCCAGCCCTCCACCGTGGATCGGATCCTACTTTAAATTGTAGGTCCTCCATTTCATCTCACAATCATCCTACCATTACACATTAACGTAAGTGCGTATAGCCCAAACGGGTAAAAAGACGCGGTGGTAATAATAATAATAATAATAATAATAATAATAGTAATAGTAATATAGCCAGGATCCGGATTTTGATGACATGTCATCTTTTTTATTTTTACATCATATACAATAAGCATGTGCACACGATCTCCTGAGTGGTTGTACAAATGTAAATTTGAAAGGTTATTATTTGCCATTTTGTATTGTTATGTCATTTCTTCATGCTTTACGTCCCTATTCGGTAGTTTTTAGGGATTTATATTGAATATAGGTATTTTTAAAGTATTTATATTGAGTATACACACTATGAATAAATGATACTTTGTAAAAGCATAAATATATACAAACATTTCATTTTCCCCTCACACACTTGTTAGACTGAGAATATAATTAACTTTGTACACCCTTCATCTGCGTGGTTGGAAGCTCCACCTTCATGCAGAGTAACTAAGCTGGAGGGGGGATCTATTGCTTCTGAAGCAGGTATTTGTACCTAATTATAAGATTGCAAGACTCTAGTTGACCCTGTATAAGAGATGACAGGAACCAGGAAGAATTAGCCTCCTGTATATAAGGGTGAGTTTAAACACCAGTTTTAAGAGAAATGTTTGGGTGGCGCTCCACACCTTGGAGAGTACAGCAGTCGGAAGTCCCAAGTTCGCGGCTCGGTGCGCACACATGAGGACAGGTCTGGAACCGGAAGTGATGCGTTTGTCTGACAACGCTGTGCCCTGCCAAGGTCACAGTTCAAACATCGCCAGATATATATCCACTACTTTAGTTTCTTCATCCTGCGTTTACACCTGGTGCCTCCCTTTCTTTTAAATGTTATTTTATATTTTGGTAATTTATTATGCATTTTCCCATTGTATTGTTATATCATAACATAAGGTTTTATTCCCCTTAAAAAAGTATTAACACCACTTTCACAAAAACTTCTAACGAACATAGCTTCAAAATGGCGGCTGACGAATCTAAACCATATGATTGAACATAACGGTAAACAAGTTTTTTACAATGATACAGACACGCAGTTGATGAAAATATTTTATTCAGTTAAATATTTCAAAATACGATAAAATAATTATAAAACCATTTATTATATGTAAAAAAATGACAACAATTTTCTCTTTTCCAAGTAAATACAATGCCTGTATTAAAAGGTAATGATGTACGCACTATATTACACAAAATCAGTAACGTTCCAAAACGAAAAATAAGTACTTTTAATTATGTTTAAAATATTGTTTCGAGTTGGATAAAAAGAAATTATTTAAAAAACTGAAAAAATATTAGAAAACTTAAGACCCAAAATAAAGCCTGGAATTCTAAAAAATTGCTACAAATTTGACAAAAACACCAAACTAAGAATTAAACAAAAAATTAAAATGAATGCATATGACTAAATTAAAAACATCTTTTACAAATGGAAACTAAAAATAGCTATGCAATAATGTCTTTTAACACCTAAACTGTTGCATTTTGGTAAATATATTGATTTACAAAAATTTACTTTAAAAAAATTCCCACCCCAACGCAACTTTTCACCGTTTAATTTCAGCATCTAATCGGTTATGTGGATTTTACAAACATGACCAACAAATAGAATACATAATTCATTTTCAACATCTTATCATTCCTACAACTGTTTGATTAAAAGAATAGGTTTTAGTATTCATGCATTATAAAATATCGATATCATTTAAAAATATACTAATTTAACATAAGTGCCTCGTTATTATTCAAACCGGAATGGGCTACCGTGAAGTTGGCCGCTCTTCCACCAATGTAAACATTTGTTAAACATGTGGGTTTATCAAAACGGAACAGACGAACATTTTTGCGGAACAATCCAGAACAAAAATTGTAATCATAAAAATTTTAATTTTTCATAATGAAAGACCAACTAAGGACGTAAGGAGGGGGGAGAGGGTTACCGTGAAGTTTGCCCCACCAATGTAAGCATATCATTTGTGGGGATATCAAAACAGAACAAACGAAAATTTTTGCGGAACAATCCGGAACAAGCAAAGAACAAACGATTGCAATAAAAAAAAACTTGAATTTTTAAAATGGGGGCTGGAGCAACTTCGTGGACGTAGTTTTTTCGCAGCTGGTACCACCTACCCATGGTACAAATTATGGAATTATTTTCATTTGGTTAAGAAAATATTAAACATCTAACTTCCTGTTATATTATTTTTACGGAGGTATCTTTCTCATCGTTAATCTAGGTATGTCATCGTCACTTTCCTATACAACTCGAAACTCTTCATTTTCTCTTGAATTAATCTCACAACTATCTATCATCTTCTTCAGAGCTTTGGAATTCTGAATCGGTACATTCAACATCAAAATACTTATGTCTAATAATGTTATCATTTGAGTAAGGAGGGAGTTCTACCACGCCGGACATGTACTCCGTATCACAATGTCTTCTCTTTAGTAGAAAAAATATTAAGGCCTAAATTATCATTTCAAAATGTATATTATTTATTATAATAAAGAGCAGTTAAATAATGATTTTTCAATAGAGATAAAATGTATTATAAAGATAAATATGTTTTATACACCTATATAACCTATAATTTTATTTGTATATATACGAGAGAGAGAAAATCGAACAAAACTGATTTCAAATTGAGCATATATTAATATAAATCTAAACTTAGATAAGGACTTGAATCGGTCGGGGAATCATGCCAAAAATATGTATTAAAAAAATTACTAGGAACTTGCAACAATAAAATCGAGTTTACAAAGAAAAGTTAGGTTTATTAATAATTTACCTAGACAAATAAAAAATATATATAATTTTTACATATTTTTTGTGGCTTTCCACATGTGTTCTCTATATATAGTTTTCCAATCCCCTCTCCAAGTAAACAAGATGCATTTACTATAAAATTGTGTTTCCTTCTCCTTGCACCCTAGAATAACTCAAACCTCAAAACCTAATCAATAAATAATTTAAAGTGCCTAAAAACATTGGACAGCCATTATGTATAAGTTTACAAGTTAGGCCTACATCCTATTTGGATAAGAATGCTTCAGTTATTTTGATTAAATTAATAAAAATAAAATAGTTCTCTCTCTCACACACACACATATATTATTTACGAGTCATATGTAATAATAAACATTCCTTTGCGAATGAAATATTTATTTTAATACATAATTTATTTGCAAAAAAGTAATAAAAAAATTGATAGAAAGACTGTTGTTACAATAGTAACTAGCGGTTTTTCATTTGAAGTAAATTCAAAGTGCTCACACACTTGCAAATACAAACATCAATTACTACTATAATATAATACTTGGGCCGAAAATTACTGAGTTAAAAATGCATAAATAATTGACACTATACCTTCCTATATTGTTTAGGTGCCCAACAGGATATCTCACTAATTGGCACATCATCATTATAGACTACTTATATAGGAACTACAACGTCTTGACCTAATTATATCCTTATAGGTGGGATTAACAGAGAAATTCTAAATATTACAATAGAATAGTTTTCAAAATTTAAGGCATATGAAATGCTGGAAAAATTGCAAGCTTAAACGTAGATTCTTGCATTCACACAATTTTTAAGGTGATAAAAAAATCTATTTCTTATCAAGCATATTTTCAAGAGGCCACTCAATTAACAGTTCGGAGACCTGGTGGTCTAGAGGTAAGGTGTCGAACTTTTGTGCTGGGGTCCAGGGTTCAATCCTTGGTCCCAGCATAGATTTATCTGATTACCAAACCCTTCCTTCACCTCTGACAATATATCTTGTGAATGTGGGGAATGCCAGGCCACCACCGTGGTTCGGATTCCGCGTTAAGCTGTAGGTCCTCCATTTCATCTCACAATCTTCCTACCATTACGCTAGTGCGTATAACCCGAACGGGTAATAAGACGCGGTGCTAATAATAATAATAATAATAATAATAATAATAATAATATTAATAATAATAATAATAATATTAATAATAATAATAATAACAGTTTGACAGCTGTGTGAGAGAACGTAAGAAAATAAAGGCTATAAATGTGATATAATTATAGTATCATAGCCCGACACGTTTAGCTCAGTCGCTAGCGGGATGGTCTACTGTGCAAAGGGTTTCGAATATTATTTGATAAATTCGTGGCCTTCTTCTGGATGTTGTATATGTCTTAGAATTCATTAATTCTATGTATCCGTGGAAACCGCCGTATTCCTAAAATTATCAAATATTTGAACAATATAATCAATTTAATTGTAACCACTTGACATCTTGGGTTTGCAACTTAAGGTAAAGTGCATATATATTAATGCTTTGATAATCACCATCTATGCACACATTATATTTACCTATAGGCTAGGCCTAAATAATTTGAGGAAAACCATCCAGATGATTTAAAATGTAGATAATCACAAAATTTTAATGTCAATTAAAATGTAGTTAATCAATAAAATTTATCATGCAGGTAATCCCATATGAATCGAGATCTAAGTCAGACTGACAGTATAAATATTCTTACCTCTAATTAAAATATAAATACATATAAAAACATAGATAGTTTAATTAAAGGTAATAATTTCAGTTTTCACTAAATTGAAGATCGTGAAACTATTTTTTACATAATGCATATTAATGTATTCAGAGTAAGTTCTGCCAATTTAAGTTATATAAAATAATGCCTTTTTCTGCATTAATAATGACTAAACTAGTTCAAATAACTAAGTAATTAAAACACTTTAAACTGGTTAAATTACTGATTTTTTTTCATGAAAAAGATTCTTTATACAATGGCTGTAAAAAGGGCTTTCAAATGTTAAGTATTTATTTCATCATTCTTGATATGCAATGGGTCGAAACCTTGGTCGATCGCCTACAGCCATTTATTGTATACTATATTGTATATTCTGTGTTACCAATTCTGTAAAACCCTAACATGTAAAATAAACATAAAGCCTATCTGCCTATTTAATACATTATGTTCATTTTCAGTTTCAAAGCTTGACGTTTTCCAAGTTGTGATAGAAGGAACCATTGTTTATGATTTTAATAATTCATATATATATATATATATATATATATTATTATATATTATAGATTATATATATAGTTTCTTTACGGTTCACAGAGATCACAAATAAAACACAAATGTATAAATTACTACAACATGTTTCAATAATGAAATAACCCTGGCAGTGGTATAAATATCAATATCACTATAATATGAGGCTAACTATTTCTCAAGACAACTTGTGAATGATCGTTCAAACAGAAATCTCGCATGGACTGCAGATTTTGTTTTTCTGTGATAAGACAGCTGGAGTAGCCGCTGTGTGTTACGCGAACTGTGGAGGCGGGCTATCGCCCGTTCTTGTCAACTAAGCTACACTTCCCTACAAAGTCTTGATCCCGTGAGCCAACTTGGAATGTCAGTGCATCACCCGTTCTTGTCAACTAAGCTACACTTCCCTACAAAGTCTTGATCCCGTGAGCCAACTTGGAATGTCAGTGCATAAATCAAGTTATTCAGTAAAACGTTGCTTATTTAAATCTGATTTTTTTTATCTTAAGTATACACATCTATAAATCGCATGAATACTAATATTTAATATTTATAGATGAATTAGTATTAATAAAAAATTGTTGAATTGTGTGGATTTTAAGGGAGCTTTAAGTATATTTATATATAGTATGCTTATACATACGCTAAAATACCAGCTTTAACAAATAGGTATAGTATTAAAGATACTGAATTTCAATTTTCAAAATTTTATTTCAAAAAGTGGGGCCTAAAACTAGATTCGGAAAACGTAAAAATTGAAGTTTCTTACCCTCATATATCTTGAATAAATATAGATAAAAATACATTTATGCTGTGTAACATTTCATAGAAGAAAACTCTTTTGAATGGAGGGAAAAAAATGTATGTACATATGACCTTAAGGAGTGAATGTTACTATTTCATAGAGAAGCTTTTGTGACACCAAACTAGGGACTCATTTATACCAAGTACTCAGAATTCATTTTAAACCTGAATATAAATAATTTCAAATAATTTTCTAGAAATATTATTTTTACATCACCGTGTTCAGGTTTTAAGCAAAAAATAGTAGTCTTAAGAATATAGATAAGAAAAATTAAATAGCTTGACTGAACAGTCAAAGACCTCTGACGACCACAAACTTAGATAAAATAGTGACAAATTATTCTAGTTTCCCTATAAAACTTCATTTTAATGCAAGATAAAATTTTGTTTCACGTGTTAACAAAAACTAATGCGGTGTGCACTATTTTAGTTTTACTTTAATTCAAACTACGTAATAAGATGGTAGATGTAGGTCTTCAGCTAATACATTTCAAAGCACCCTTAGTTTGAAAATAAAACTTTTTTTGGGTGAATTCTTGTGAATGTTGTAAGCGTTTGGGGACGAATTAATACTGGCTTGTATTCGTGCCAACAAGAATTTTATAAGCTATTAACTCGTGGCAGCAATAGGAACGTGGGAAGTGTTTTATAAAATGGCCAAACTGTCAACAGATAAAGTTAATGGTGTTTTATGACCAATTAAAATAATGATACAGAAAATCAGCAAGTTTGGAATCATTCTTTTAAAAACCTGGTCCGTTAGAGCATCCACGGGGGCTATCAGCACCTGGTACTTCCGTCACGATGGACTTCAAATTCCTCTTGACTTGTCTATTTTCACATCCTTTGAGAACAAAAACTCCGCCCTAAGAAGAATCGAACAGCGGACCGCAAGGGTGTTCGTTTCGTGGAACACGTCATGTTCCGTCAAAGCTGCGACCTCTTCTAAGTCTGGGGAAACGGGTTGTGAAGAGTGAATGTTACGGATGTAATCAAGATTTACTTAGAGGGGGAGTCGTGAGAAGAGAGAATGTTAAGGATGACAAATTCCGACCTACCCTAGAGAAAGGTGACCGACCCTAGAGAAAGATTATCGACTCTAGAGAAAGATGACCTACCCTAGAAAAATTTGACCTACCCTAGATAAATTTGACAGACCCTAGAGAAATATGACCGACCTTATAGAAAGGTGAACGACCCTAGAGAAAGATCCTAGATAAATAAATATAACTAGCTTTAGAGAAATATGACTGATCTTTAAAAAAAATAAGTTTTAATCCTCTATAAAGGCAGACTAGGCTGTCCTTGACGACGGACCAGGCAGTTGTGTGGCTGCCCTAATTCAATCAGAACTTTTCCTAATATTCAGGACGCCAGAGCTTACTTAGCCCATATACCCGCACTGAGGGGCGCATAAGGCCGTGAGGCAATACAATATGGCCGGGGGAGAGTTAAGACAACATGTGGACAGACTTCTCACCCTGAGCCTGTCCTCCTCCCCATCGAGAGAGTTGGACAGCATTTATGATATGCTGTGCTTTTGATGAGATGTTTGCAACTAAATGCGCTACTGTGGGCGATTTTTCACATGTAACTTTCTCACCCTTCTCTGCTAATGCAGGTTAATTTTCTCTTAACTGCATTCTCCATTGAAAATACTACATATGTATTATTTTAATGAATATACATATCGGTGAGAGAGAGCCGTTGAGGGTCCATAAAGTCCAAGGGGTGAGGGGAGGTTATAATTTTTCCCTCGCCCGATTCCGTGGCCCCACGTGGTCTAACGCACTACTCTCGCAGTAGGCTAGTCTGCCGATGACGGGGAGATCAAGGTTCGAATCTCGGTCGGGGGTACTAAGGTGGTTTGTCCAAAATGATTTTCCACTCACCCTTCACGCAAATTCTGATACACTTCTGTAAACACCCCACCCTACACCCTGCCCTAGAGTGGAGTGATACCAGGGCGAACAGAGATTAAATTTATATTGTGTATGACGTCATCCGAAATGATTACCTTACTCAGTGGTCGCAGGTAGACACGATCTTTGACCTCCAGGTGTCATAGGACCTATAGAAGTGCAAGGTAACACAGGTGTCATAGGACCTATAGAAGTGTAAGGTAACACAGGTGTCATAGGACCTATAGAAGTGCAAGGTAGCACAGGTGTCATAGGACCTATAGAAGTGCAAGGTAGCACAGGTGTCATAGGACCTATAGAAGTGTAAGGTAACACAGCTGTCATAGGACCTATAGAAGTGCAAGGTAGCACAGGTGTCATAGCACCTATAGAAGTGCAAGGTAGCACAGGTGTCATAGGACCTATAGAAGTGCAAGGTAGCACAGGTGCCATAGGACCTATAGAAGTGCAAGGTAGCACAGGTGCCATAGGACCTATAGAAGTGCAAGGTAGCAGAGGTGTCATAGGACCTATATAAGTGTAAGGTAGCACAGGTGTCATAGTACCTATAGAAGTGCAAGGTAGCACAGGTGTCATAGGACCTATAGAAGTGCAAGGCAGCACAGGTGTCATAGGACCTATAGAAGTGCAAGGCAGCACAGGTGTCATAGGACCTATAGAAGTGCAAGGTAGCACAGGTGTCATAGTACCTAGAGAAGTGTACGGTAGCACAGGTATTAACTACTAACAGAAGATTGATAATATAAATAAATACTCAGATCTTCTGTGAAATTGGCTGTTTAGTGGATTGTTCCAGTGTTATTGATTGCCATTAAAGGCCTTAAATTGAGACATGGGACATAATACAACAATAAAATACAGTGTACAAAATAATGAGCTAGACCCTCTTAAAACTAAACAATAGGTGATATTATATATTTTACAGATCATCTCCGTGACGACAAATAGCAGAGTTTGTGTGAGATTATAATAATAAAAACTTGTTAATTAAATAAATTTAGAATAATGTCATGAGTATGGACAGTAATTAGTTATAAAGATTTATTAATGGTGTATGTTTAAAGTCTTTAGAAAACAAGTTATGTATTATTCCGACACATTCCTTTACAATCGCCAAGATGGAGTCAAAAGTGACGCTTTTAAAACTGAATTCCCTTTGTTATTTTATCAAAAGTTTATTAATTGCAGGATGGTTAACCCTTTAGATTTAAGCTCCTTTCAATAAGGAATGAATGTCCACCGAGATGAGTACTTTAGCCATACATGAATGTGAGGTTATTCCCTTTACAAGTTGATAAGTTGGAAAAGATAAATCTTCGTTTGGATCCCAGTAGGCTTTAATGGTGAGGAGAGTCGAGTGAGAAAGTAGCTTGACTTGCCACTTTACTGGCGTCAGCGATGGCAAGTAGCCGTTTACACACAATCAAGTCAGTTGTTTTGTAGAGAGCGAGCAGGAAGAATCCATCGTCGTCGAGATGTGAAAAAATGTGTCAAACGCTTTGTACAAGTTTTAGTTTGTGAATTAAGTGAAACAATTCAAGAAGAAGTGACCAGAAAGAAACGAAAATGGGTATGAGAGTGGATAAGTGGAACGGACATTAATCTGCTATCATATTGATTATATAGTTTTTGCTTCTGACTACCTCATAGTAGCACCACAGCAAAAGAACACCAAAAACGGACATTGCGAAGAAAGCATGTGCGTCCTCTCCAACTCTCTGTGCTCGACTATACGCTTGCCTGTAGTGATGGCCACAATCGATCCATTCAATTATTCTGAATAATCGATTCATTCGATTCTTTTAAAATCATTCGAATGAAAACAGTAGCTGACTTGACGCGAGCTGGCCGATTCATTCTATTACCACTCTCTTGGCAGAAGTGCTGAGAAAAATCGACCTTATGAGTATGAATGTTTCTATGCTATCTTTACACAGGTCTTATTTTTTTCTATTAGGTTCATGTTCAATAAATAGTCCCCATTGGTACACAATAATCGATTTACGCTTTCGAATATTCTAAGGCTAATTTAATACAAAGTGTAAGTGGTTAACTGTTTACAATCGAATATAAGCCAAAAATAAATCGAATGAAAATTACAAAATGATTCGATTATTTTGCTACGTTATAATTTATACTACGTAGATTGTTATTTTTCAATTACTTTAAATTTTACCTTCATAATTAACTAAACGCAAATAGTCCGAATGGGTTGAGAGATAAAATAATTTTTAACGAGGA
The DNA here is from genome assembly GCA_902151445.1 of Timema monikensis. Taxonomy (NCBI): domain Eukaryota; kingdom Metazoa; phylum Arthropoda; class Insecta; order Phasmatodea; family Timematidae; genus Timema; species Timema monikensis. The sequence goes on along the minus strand of CABFVZ010005469.1, from coordinate 5,977 downwards.
CTTAAATTTATTTAATAGTTAAGTATATAATTTTTATGTAATTAATAAAACATTGCCCAGCTGTAATATTCAGATCGTAAATTATTTTATTCAATGAAATAATTTTACATTACATTCTTTTAACACAAAATATCACTATACAGCAAACTTGTGTCGTTGTTTGTCGAGTAGTAATTGTGTGTTTGGTTCTAAGTGAAGCTTTCAGGAGGTATATAATGTATTCCAATATTCTAATTGAAAGTATTTTATCACTTACCCGATATAGGCCTATAAGTAGTATTGTAATCTTATTATATTTTGTTATGTTTAGGAAATATTAGAGGGTCCATTATTTTGACTCTTTTAAACAAGAAAAGAAACGTATGTTTTTTATTTTATTATTATTATTCCTACGCAAAAGTATTTCTATTAATTGCGAGGTACTTATGTGATTAGTGCGTTCATTGTATAATGTTTTGTTGTGGCTGTACTGGGCTTTGACACTGGCACAAGGAACTAAATACAGTAATAGAAAGTGTTGATAAGCTGCAAAAACAAAGGAATCCGTGTTGGGAGATCCGACAGCAGTTTAAAGAGAATAATAACACAAAGTAAAACTAGCTACTACTTTTAACTAGTAGTAGTAACATACGATTATTACCGACTATTTACTACTTCTCAAAATCATTCGAATGCTTCTTTCGATTCATTCGATTATTTTTCAGAATTAGGGGTCCTGAAGCAGGTATTACCCATCCCTGGTGAGACTGCAACTAGGCTGGAGAGGGTTGCATTTGTAGGGGGGTGGCTTTTACATCTGAAGACGATGTGTGTAAATCAATGTTATATCTAGCATAATGCGAGAGTCTAGTTGTTAAAGTTTTTCAATGCATTTTACATTTGTAAAGTGCGAGTTTTTGTTCATATTTTAAAATTATTTTTTAGAATTTTCATATCATTTTAAAGCTCTTTTTTGATAATTTTAGGTCCTCAAAATCCGGACCATGCTCATGATAGATGTTCAAGAACTGTTGAGTAGTGGCGTACCCAAACGGGGTATCTGACGTCCCCCCACTCCCTCCCAAATGAGAAAATCGTTTTAATAAAAACTTGTATCATACCGGTACGATTATGTATTTAGAAGTGAAATATTGAGCACTGAACAAGTGTCAAATGTAGAAGTTACTTTCTAAGAGCAGGTTATTGATTTGACATTCAAAAAATATACTATTACACACAGTGAAAGTAGCCCTGTAATTACAAATTGTAAAAAAGTTTAGAAATAATATTTTTGATACATTACATTATTTAAATCGCTGCCCTAAGATATTATTTAAAAAAATAACTTTTAGAGACATAAAATAATATTGTGGCCTGTGCAGCGTTCCACCCCGCGGTGGCGGTCAGATGTAGCCTGTTATCTAATGGACGTGCACACCCCAGCGCGGACAGGCGGAAAATATCGCGGCCTGTGCGGTCAGTTGCTGCATGTTGAGTTTGACCACTGCCTGCTCCACGATTTCACTGAATCTTAGAATGTTCTGTCACCAAATATCCCTAGGTCATAGACTTCTCTGTGCCCTAGGTGTAGGCTATATAGATCTACATATACCTAGAAATACTTGGTGACTGAAAATTCTACTGGGTTTCACAAAATGGGGGTTTACCACAAGACCAAGACAAAAAATCTTCAATCCCAGAAGAGTTGAGAAGCTGAAATTTTGCAGGCAGGTCTCCTTTAACCTAGCTCTATATAACTTGCTAATGTGTGTCTTTTCACATCCTATAAAAGCTCGTGGGCTACCTATAAAGTTGAAACTTTACATACAACGGGACAGAACCTAATCAAGTTGGATTTTCGATTCTAATTTTCGTCTGGTTGAATTTTTTTTAAAGCGTCTTATGAATTAAAAGAACGAGGGAAGGGGTTTGCGTTCTTCAGCTTAAACTAAAAATATAATTTGCATTCTAATCATTTCAAGTCAAGTTCGCCTGTTGCCGAAAGGCTTATATTATAATAAATTTCTATGGAGATATCGCAGTTCTCAAATTAAAGTAAATGGTTTTAATCATGACGTTCCTAAAACAAAATGATATCGTGATATCTTTGTTGGCTTTGATCGCCACCGCATGGTTGTAATGCGGTGAATTCTCCATGACTCCACTATGTTACAACTAGTCTTGTCCGCACGGTCAAACTAGGTCGTCCCTTTGATAGCAAGCGCTTCCTCTTCCTCAAGTCACAGGTACGGTACAAGTGTGGGACGTCAGCAAAGATCACAAGGTCACCGGCCAGGTCGTAAACTCCTCGGACAGGTATAGCAGGTATTCATGCCCCAGGAGAGCACTCACCCGTCTGATGATAAGAAACTCTGGGGTAGTCAAGGTCACAGACAATGTTGAGGGTGGAGGTCTAATATAGGGGATGTCGTGGTCAGGGAGACTAGCTTCGAGTCTAGTGGATAGTGGCCTGAAGACAACCTCTAACCACTCAAAGATGGGAACAAAAATAAGCCAAATAGTTCTAACTAATACAAGCTTAAGGCACAAGCTCATTTGGTAAACGTACCGAAACCGGTTTTCGAGCCTTGGACCTACGGCTTTGCACACTTACTGCAAGAGTTTTTAAGTAAAGTATACTTAGAAGCGTATTTATAAAAGAAGCACAATCCGAGAAATGGGCATTAATTGGAATGTAACCATAGCGGCGTTTCTCAACTTGTAGCGTGAGGCAAGTTTAGTAATGTACTCATCTGTTTCTTACCATTTATAATAACATTTGTATGGAATGTAACCATAGCGGCGTTTCTCAACTTGTAGAGTGAGGCAAGTTTAGAAATGTACTCATCTGTTTCTTACCATTTATAATAACATTTGTATGGAATGTAACCATAGCGGCGTTTCTCAACTTGTAGAGTGAGGCAAGTTTAGAAATGTACTCATCTGTTTCTTAGCATTTATAATAACATTTGTATGGAATGTAACCATAGCGGCGTTTCTCAACTTGTAGAGTGAGGCAAGTTTAGAAATGTACTCATCTGTTTCTTACCATTTATAATAACATTTGTATGGAATGTAACCATAGCGGCGTTTCTCAACTTGTAGCGTGAGGCAAATTTAGAAATGTACTCATCTGTTTCTTACCATTTATAATAACATTAGTATAATTGGGATTTACTGTTTTTACTAATCTGAATATTTTATTTGCGCAACCAGGACATGTGACGTTTTACGTTTGTCTTTAACTTGTGTGTTGTGAATATATATATATAGTATAGTTTCAGTGTCTTCTAAATATGTTTACATAATTAAAGTTAACGTCAATATGAATAAAATTGTGTATTTGTTGGGTGCCACTCCTAGGATCTAGGAGAAAATAATAATAATAATAATGAAAATAATAATAATGAAAATAATAATAATAATAATAATAATAATAATAATAATAATAATAATAAACAAACCTTTACCTCGGCTAACTCGATGACTCTTAATACTCGAGACTACTGAGTGGGCTCAAGAACCTTTTTTTGTCCGGGTATTACAGTGTTAATGATAATGACACTACCTTACCTTAAACAATGGCGTACTGTAAATATCTACAAAAGTTGAAGGAATGCTTAAATAAAACATTAACAATTTAAATAAAATTGATTGTTGAGATAAAATGTATTAATTTAGACCACAATAAAATTATATGTAAAAAAAATTATTGAAACTTTTGTGGGTTTATTATTGTTTCCTTTTACTTACTACATCCCAATCCTACCTATGGAATTCCGAATAAGTATAATTCTAATATGACAAAATAAAAATAAAATATGGTATTACCTATATTCTTAGACAAAAATTTATCAGTAAAATAACAATCTCTGAACATGGTTGAATTTAGGAGTTTGGAACATAATACTAGAGTAAAAGAAACTTATATAATATATAATTATAGTTTTAAGTAAGACAAAAAAAGTATTGTTGAGGAAAGAGAAGGAAAAAATCAATAGATATAATATTTAGACATAAAATAAAATATTAATTAATTCTCTAGAATAGATTAAGAGTCTGAATATATTTAGTATTTTCTGAAAGTTTTTACATAAATCCTGGTTTCTTGATAAAAGATAAAAATATGAATTTAAATTTGATCTCACCAATGAATTCGTCCATGTTGAAACAGCACGACTTTCTGAAATTTGTTTCCTTTTATTAATTTCAACTCGTCCACAATTTAACGTAATAAGCAATCTTTAGTTCTTGCCCATACACTTGGCTTTCCATCTGTGTACTTGCACTTTACTTTCAAGCCATTGTTCCACTTTAAAAATAAATTTAGTTAGGAGCTACACAGATTTTGCTACATGTTAAAATAACACCGAGGAAGAAGACCTTAATCTTCTTCAGACAGTGTTCCAAGTATCAAATTTAAAAACGTTCTATGTTCTTCCAAGTTCAAAGAGAAAACTAATATATTAAAACAAAATATAAAATGTTGGCTATGGACTAGAGATGATTATAAAATAAAATGCAAATTTAATATAAAGATTGAAATATATGTAAATGAATATGAACAATGTTTTTTAAAAGAATTAAAATGTTTATTTCTATCTGTCAGAATTGAAATTCGCGGTAGTTGGAAGTATTTACTTCACTTCTTTTTCTTTTCTTACTTCTTTTACAATCGCGAGACCCGCCTCTCACTTGTTTGACAGATTTGCGTATGTGTTGAAATAAATCATGGCCGACAATGAAAATAAATAAAGAAGAGTCAACAAACTTCTTTGAAGGATAATTAATATGTTTAATAAAAGTGTCCTATCTTAGGTTAAAATTCCTTATTTAAATTATTTAAAACAGTGTTATACGTTCTTCCTTCCGTCCTTTTATTTTTGAATGGATGTAAATAGTATTATTTGTCACACCGGTAACACAGCGCGTTATACCGCGGCCGAACTTTAAATTGCATAATCTCAAACGAATATAAATTGGAAACAATTTACAAAAATTAGATAAATATAGGGAAATACCTGGTAGGGTGGCAAATAACGTTATAGTGTATACAATTTAACCGTCGTTATTAAATGTTGATAATATTAAAGAGATCCTCCGGTCTAGGATTAGCCCCTGCCCTAGAGAACTTGAGGAGCCCTCCGAAACTCGTGGCGTAATTTAACGCTTGGAAATATACTCTGGTAGTTTGACAAACAAGAGCTCAAGGATCTCAAGTACCCACTTAGTCGAATATAAAGATAGGCTGATCCTCAACCAGAGGTCCACGTCAGTTTTCAAAAGCTTCATTTATATTGGTATGTCCAATATTTTATCACAATGTGGAGATACGCTAGGAGAACTCTCATATCCGGAGGTAAGAGAACTCGTATATCCGGAGGAGGAGAGGCCGGTAATTAAGTTGAAAGTGAGGTTAATGAAAATGTATTATTGTTTGGTATCACTTCTTGGTAATCGTTCGTAGGCTTATGTACTAATAAAGCTAATGAGTTAGGGTTGGAAAGGTTATAGAGGAAATGTACCCACATTTGCGTAGAAGGGGTGTGGAAACCCATTTTGGAAAAACCACCCTCAGTACACCCGACCGAGATTCGAACCTCAATCTCCCAGTCATTATCAGTCTAGTCTAATGTGAGAGTAGCGCCCTAGACCATGCAGCCAATAATAACAGTAAGAATATTGATTAACCAAGTTCAAGTACTGAAGGTCAGTAAAGTGAATAGAAGAGACCATAAATAGGCCTAATGTTGAAATATTTTATTCAAAAGTGTGAGCTAATTATAATTTACCTACCCTACGGGTTGTATTCTATAGCGTACTCTGTCAAACCATAGAGAAATGTATACTATAGAGAGGACATCAAAGGTTAAAATATTCAGTCAAGTTTTTTTGGGTGGTTTTTCCACCGAGTCTCAAAAATTTTAGTTCTGTCGAGTGACCGCTTCGAACGCTAGTGTTTCAACTTTTGGTTTCTTTAGAAGCGTCATGTTACTAT
>CABFVZ010005468.1:16558-30782 GCA_902151445.1 Timema monikensis | reverse complement strand
CACCCTTCCACGGAATATATGTTCACGATGTTTACAATAACAACGCGTCACGCCCGAGGGCTGTACCGACAGGGCGAGAGAGGTAGTATTATGCGAGGGGTAAACCAACCCTTTGGAGAAAGGCAATCAAATTTAAAGTTATTTTAACGTTATAAGCCTATACTGTATATATGGATGGATATTGAGAAACTCTTATCGATATATCTAAAATGATAGAATTGTTTTAAATTTGATTGCCTTTCTCCAAAGAGGGTCTAGATCTCAAAACCCGGTGAGATTAACTGTTTATTTGCGTACCCCTCACATGTGTTTCATCATATGTTTCCCAGTCTCTCTCTCTAAGCAAATGCTGACATATAATCTAACTATAATAAAACATAAAATGAAATAATATCAAATTATACTTTCACCAACTTTCATGTTATCAAAGGTACATCTCCCTTGAACCCCCCCTTCCCCCTCCCTTAGTTCTTTCCCTCGATTTTAATATTCTTTCAAACCTAGCTTTGATTTAATCAAATAACAATATTTACATGTTTAATTAAAAGGAAAAATAATTTAATTAGGTTGACGTAGTTTTTCATTTATCCCATGATCAAAGGGAAATAATGTAAAATATTGTCACGGCCACGAATTCATTTTTAATATTCGAACCCTTTGATTATTGGATTTTGTATGTATATAAGAGAGAGAGAGAGAGAGTGTGTGTGTGTGTATATATAAGAGAGAGAGAGAGAGAGAGAGAGTGTGTGTGTGTGTGTATGTATTCTAGCATTGAACTAAGTACTAATCCACTATTTTTTAGTTGTTTAAGTATATATTTAGAAAAATTAATAAACAAAATATAAATGAATAGATTTGAACTATTAAAGTTACCCCATCAACAACGTGACAGTGTGTTCCAGTGACTATCTGTGGGAGCTGGGTTCGAACCCGAGTACTTTTAAAAATACCAGTATCCATCAAAGGTGTATTTATATTGCCAGACTCAACATTACTGGCGCTCTTGTTGACTAACAAGCGTTCCCTTGCGTTAAATAAGTTTGTAAGTCGTGTGATATTAACTAGGTTTGCTTTTCATTCCTTACGTCACATTGCGGCCAAAGCTTTCCCAATCTAAGGAAATAAGTAAGTATAAGTAAGTATTCGCCTGGATAGAGGAAAAGAAACAACACTAAGGGAAAGAGAAATAACATATATAAGTTATTTCATGCAATCACTCCGGCTCTACACCCGATATCACCCCTGAGGTAATTGCAGATCCTATGGAGGAAATCTTTATCTTCGCTTTCTCTCTGTTAGCTGTTGCCAAATCTCCTTGTTTTCACACATTAGGTAAAGTGGTGTGCTGGGGTAAGATGAAGATAGTGGCAACAAAAGTAACCTTGTAGATCTCTCAAAGATGATATCTAGTGTAGCATGTTTGTCGTGCAGTACACCTAGTCTAAGCTTGTGCAGGTTGCATCCCGACACTCCTCAGGGGCAGCCTACAGAACCTTACAAAGTAACTTGTGATGTTTTTGATTGCTAAGTGTCACGTCTTACTGACAGATCGGACTATCAAAATGAGAACAACTGATTGCTTGTGCGACTAAACTAACTTTAAATTAAAGAATATATTATATTTTAACGGGTTGGTTAAAAAAACTAAAACTGGTATATTGAACATTTCCTAAATTGTTTGGCTTGGACAATGGTCTTATTTGTAAAATGACCAACGAATATGTGCCTTCAGTTTAAGGTAGAATGAAATTGCAGCAAGTGGGTCTCAGGGATATTGCTGGAGATCATTGGTAAAACGAGATGAATGTGAATCAGAGGGTCTGCGATTCAAATCTTTGTTACCCGCCTCGGTGGCGTAGTTGGCTAACGCACTAGTCGTGTTGAGCTCGACCACCGAGGACGGGGAGATCGAGGTTCGAATCTTGGTCGGGTGAACTGGGGGTGGTTTTTCCCTAATAGTTTTCCACTCTTCCTCCACGCAAGTGCGAGTTCACTTCCTCTAATTCAACATTCCCAATTCCCATTCCATTAGCGTAATTAGTACTTAAAGCGTATAACCCGAACGGGTAGTAATACGCGGTGCTAAATAATAATAATAATAATAATAAATAAAAATTTCTGTTCAGTCATTCTTTTGGGTTAATAAAAAGTTTTGCTCAATATTTCTCTAACTACGATTTATTTCAACGGACTTTGTAGGGAATTTTTGTTACATGACACATTTAACAAAAGGTTTAAATTATTTGTAAAATGTAATATTTCTACTGACATCAGTGGCCATATGGTCTAAGTCACCCCTCTCGTATTATTTGTTTTAACATCCGGGTGTATCACGTGTTATTTATAAATGTGGTGTCCCCAGTCCTCTATTGACGTGAATGTAGGTGCATTTTCTCAAAGTTCCCTACTAAACCTTACCCATTTAGAAAAAACTGTATTAGCCTTAATGTTTAAAGTAGGCTTCTAATATATATATAGTTATGACACCTTAACTCAGTCGTTAGCGTGTCTGTCTACTAAGCTAAGGGTCCCGGGTTCGAGTCCCAAAGTGGCAGAAAAATATATCATTGGTGAAATGGGTGTTTACCCTTTCTCAGTGATAAATTAATGGCCAGGAACTGGATGTTGTGCCTGTCCTAGTCTTAAGTTAACTTATAAAGCATATGAAGCTATGACAGGCCTAGCTAGCAGGGAGTGGAAAATATATGGCTTGAATAAAAAACTGACCCAGGCCCCAGGCTGGAAACAGTAATGGATGTAATATATATATATTTATATATATAAAGTAGCGGATTAAAAAAGTATAATTAATATCAGTTTTATTGTAAAAAGGGAAGCTAATGTAAATCTACTCGAGGATATCTATAAAATCCTTCGAACTCCAGTATATATAAAAAGGGGAAATTTACATTTTTGACATTTTCCCCCACTTAAACGCAATCACTAGGGGATAAAGCAACATAATACGAGGATTGTATAACATTTAGGGGGTGTAGGGAGGGGGATGTAAGCTTTTTTTTTAAGGTTCAGTTTTAGCCATTGTTTGAAGCACAAACACAAAATACATGTTTCTTCAATGAATGAAAAGCTTAACTTATTTTCATCAGAGTATATTTTTATTTTGTTTTAGTAGAGGCTTTGAAAGCTTTTACAAACTAAAATGAAAATCCACTGTTCATTTTTAACCAAAAAAATACTGTTCGTTAATTAATGAAGTTTTCTTTGTTAACAAACATAAAATATTCGTTTTCCACTCATCTTTGTTGAAGTTTACTTAACTTTAAACAATGAGAAAGAAAATTGATAAAAACCTACATGAATGTGTATTGTAGGAAATAATTATTTTCACTAAATTAACGTAACGCATAGAAACTCCCAAAATGTTGGTACTCGTACATTTAATTTTTTTTAAACTTTGATTTCCAGTTTTTATTAGATTAAATGTTTTAAAAACTAATTACTTCCTTCAGAGTTTGGGTATGATCAAGGCTATTGTAATATATTGTAGAATGTAGAGAGATACCCACACATTATAGGCCTATATTCAGTTACTAAAATATATGGCCTTGGTGAAGTGCGCCCATAGTCGCCAAGGATGAGAATATTAAACTGGCTTATATAATAACCATCAAATGCAGTACAGCCAATCAGAATCAAAACATGACCTCCTGAGAGACATAACATTATGTTGGAGGGATTCCCGTATTCTTGGCTGGGGGTCCCCCATACTCCTGTATTTCTTGATTCACAGCATAGAGTGTATATAGTAGGATCAAACAGTTACTATTATTACTATTATTACTAGCACCGCGTCTTACTACCCGTTCGGGCTATACCCACTTACGCTAATGTGTAATGGTAGGGTGATTGTGAGATGAAATGGAGGACCTACAGTTTAACGTGGAATCCGAACCACGGTGGAGGCCTGGTATTTCCCACATTCACAAGATGTCTTGTCAGAGGTGAAGGAAGGGTTTGGTAATCAGATAAATCTGTGCCGGGACTGAGGATTGAACCCCGGCCGCCAGCACAGAAGTCTGACACCTTACCCCTAGACCACCAGGTCACCATGATAATTGTTAAATCTATGAACGAGATCCCTATAGCAGGCCTACCATTGGTCAATAATGCACCAACGCCACACACACATATATTTACTGTTTGACCAGAAATGAAGCACGCACGATCATATGACAACGTACTTTTGTACATACGATAGTAAAATATTGTATCGCATCACAAAGCCGGTAACAAATGTCACCGTGTCACAAAACTCGGTGCCTAGAACAAGGATCCAGTTCACAATAACCTCAGTACAGCAAGGTAGAGAGCGGCATAAGCATTAACAAAATATGTGTTTGCTGTCAACATTGAGAAATGTAACTATTACTATATAGTTATTATTAGTATCATCATTTTGACGCCGTTGGTGACCTGGTGTTCTAGGGGTAAGGTGTCAGACTTCTATGCTGGCGGCCGGGGTTCAATCCTCGGTCCCGGCACAGATTTATCTGATTACCAAACCCTTCCTTCACCTCTGACAAGACATCTTGTGAATGTGGGGAATGCCAGGCCGCCACCGTGGTTCGGATTCCACGTTAAACTGTAGGTCCTCCATTTCATCTCACAATCACCCTACCATTACACATTAGCGTAAGTGGGTATAGCCCGAATGGGTAGTAAGACGTGGTGCTAATAACAATTATATATGTTAATTTATTGAATGTATCTATAACAATAACACGTCATGTTCATAAGATGTAATTGTGTTACACCTACATGTACAGCACATTTCTAAGAAATATATCCTTCCTCGGTAATATTAGAGCCCACACCGGTGGCATGTGGACAAAGGAGTTAGTCTCGCAAGATACTAGATTACTGGTGAGGGGAAGGATAGGGTTCGAATCCCTGGAAAGGTGTATAGGGGCAGTTTTTCCCAAATGGTTTTCCATTCCTATCCCTCTCAATGCGGGTACATATTCTCTCAACTATACCTAGCATTGTGGGTTAGTGCGGCCGTATGGTAGGACGCGCTGGAAAATAGAACCCCTGTTAGTTCTTGCTGTATAGGTGGTTTGCGGTCTGATCTTGAACTCGTGCACGAATCGCGGCACACTCACTTGCGAGATAAGTATGAGTTGCGTCCACCTAGTTAGCGGTGTGACTTCTATCATGCTGTCTTAAACTTGGATAGAAACTATCATCGTCTCATGTCAACATACCGCGTGATAGCCAAACTTCTGCACTTCTTGTCATTCAATAGTTTTGACGAAAATTTGAAGGTTTAGGTTAAGTTAGACTAGGTTAGTTCAACAATCCGTACGTGGCACTAAAAATGTGGGGCCTCAACTCACCTGTTTCTTTAGAGGTAAACAACTCGTGGGACAACAACTCACCTGTTTCTTTAGAGGTAAACAACTCGTGGGACCACAACTCACCTGTTTCTTTAGAGGTAAACAACTCGTAGGACAACAACTCACCTGTTTCTTTAGAGGTAAACAACTCGTGGGAGCACAACTCACCTGTTTCTTTAGAGGTAAACAACTCGTAGAACAACAACTCGTAGAACAACAACTCACCTGTCTCTTTAGAGGTAAACAACTCGTAGGACAACAACTCACCTGTCTCTTTAGAGGTAAACAACTCGTAGGACAACAACTCACCTGTTTCTTTAGAGGTAAACAACTCGTAGGACAACAACTCACCTGTTTCTTTAGAGGTAAACAACTCGTGGGACCACAACTCACCTGTTTCTTTAGAGGTAAACAACTCGTGGGACCACAACTCACCTGTTTCTTTAGAGGTAAACAACTCGTTGGAGCACAACTCACCTGTTTCTTTAGAGGTAAACAAATCGTAGGACCACAACTCACATGTTTCTTTAGAGGTAAACAACTCGTAGAACAACAACTCACCTGTTTCTTTAGAGGTAAACAACTCGTTGGAGCACAACTCACCTGTTTCTTTAGAGGTAAACAACTCGTGGCAGCACAACTCACCTGCAGCCAGTTCTTGTGGGGTTTCCCCTTGACACTTTTCAAACCAACAGTTCCCTGGATCTTCTACTTACTGTTGTAAGTATTGGTAGTGTTCCTATCAATCGACCAATCAATCAATCTATCAATCAATACGTTTGTTCATGTTATGTGATCTCTATGTGTTTGTTCCCATGTGTGCACATATCTCGTTTTTATCCTCCATCTTGTGGTATCTTCACTTCACTTTAGAAGCCATTTACTTTCCACCGAGTCATTTCTTCTACCGCGTCTCCTCTTTTTCTTATTTTCCCGAGCTTTCACTGCCCCGGAGTGGATGGGGAAACGTTACGAACATTCTTTGAGGACGAACCTCAACTGTTTCCGACAACAGAGCATTGCTGTAGTTCTTGCGAAAATAATACTTACAGTTTGAAAACTGGAATTACGGTATAAAGGACCGTTTAGAAAATACAAGCGTATCTTATGCGGTCAACATTACTATGGATAGTATCCATTAACAGAGATATCTGCAGATCAGATGACTTGACGTATAAAAATATATTAAAATGGTCTTAGTAACTTTTATAACTGCCAAAAAATTAATTTTTTATTAAAATACGAGTGTACCTAAATGGAAACTGGTTGTACTTAAAAAGTCATTATAAATCTACTTCACATTTCTAGTATTTTTTTAGTTGAGTTTTTTTGTCATGAGCTCATTTCACTAATCTGTTAGGGATGAGGTAGATCTAATTTGGAGGAAGTGTATACACATTTGGGTGAAGAGAGAGGGGAAAACCATTTAGAAAAAAAGCCCCTTCAGTAAGCCCGACCGGGATTCGGCCCCCAACTTCCCCATCATAGAAGTCCAGTTTATTGCAAGAGTAACGCTTTAGACCAACTGACCACCGAAGCGTTAACTGTTTAGTAATATAAAATAATAATAATATTTAGCACCGCGTCTTACTACCCGTTCGGGTTATACGCTTTAAGTACTAATTACGCTAATGGATTAGGAATTGGGAAGGTTGAATTAGAGGAAGTGAACCCACATTTGCGTGGAGGGAGAGTGGAAAACCGTTTAGGAAAAACCACCCCCAGTTCACCCGACCGAGATTCGAACCTCGATCTACCTGTCCTCAGCAGTCGAGCTCAACACGACATGCGCGTTAGCCAACTACGCCACCGAGGCGGGTAGTAATATAAAAAAACAATCTCACATTTGGTCTGAAAGAGTTTGTTGATCAAGACAAGAGAAAACTTTTTCCATCCAATGCTAGGAAAGTGGATACCTTAGTAACACAACGGATAGTGCTCGGAAAGTGGATACCTTAGTAACTACAACGGATAGTGCTCGGAAAGTGGATACCTTAGTAACACAACGGATAGTGCTAGGAAAGTGGATACCTTAGTAACACAACGGATAGTTCTAGGAAAGTGGATACCTTAGTAACACAACGGATAGTGCTCGGAAAGTGGATAAGTGGCTAAATTAAAGACCCAGTGGCCCGATAAAATATTTCGCCAATTAGATTTCTCTCGAACTTCTTTCCCTCGAAAAACCATCGCATTGTGTTAAAAACAGGTCACAGGTGGACCCGGAATTGAAAAACTCGTTTATAAGGTGATGCTGTGCAAAGTTTCAAATGAATATTCAACTCCAGCCAGTCCAGAGGTAAACTCAAGACCTCATAAGATGAAACTACCGGTCCGTATTGTACACCTCTACCCAGAAGAGATGCTGCCAGATGCCCATCCGCCCTCCCTTACAAACCATTTTCACATCCTACGTTCCTCTATTGCCTTCATATTCACCAGCCCAGTATAAAAATAGCTGCTATTCCAGTCAGTCTCTTTTCATTCCCTCACACAAACACACGCACGCACGCTATCTGCTGACGTCATTTCCGTACACCATTTTTAGTCCCACTTCAAAAATGGTATTCGTTCAGAGAGTGGGTCAGTTTTATCGTGCTGTTTTCCCTGTCTATGGGAACATTAATGTTTTATCTTGGTCGTAAAAAGAGTCATTCAGTATTCACTGCTGGAACACGTTCTCCATTAGAAAGAATATATGCTCTACTAACATAAACATCAAATCATTCGGGATTCGAACTCATGACTTTATTTTGAAAGGGAGCTGTTTGAGGCTTCGTCAACATTTGGGAACTATTGATATTTTTTATCGGGGGTCACGGGTTCGAATTAAATAACTTATTTTCTGCCTTCAGGATGAATTGCTGCTGTTTGCGTACAAACTCGTGTGTTTGCAGTTTGAATGATTTCAAACCGGTTTAAAAACCTTTCAGCTTTGTTTTCGAACAGATCTAAACAAGATTTCTACATATGAATGTAACTATTACGAAGATATTTATATTTTATACCCCATAGACACTGATAGTGACACGTCACTATCATGATAATAAAGTCTGTCAATAACTACCTCCAGATATACAGGTTTGATCCCCAGTGTGGGTCAAATTGGGAATTTGAGGATGTTTCCATTTATTGCGTATGTGCACCATCCGCGATCTACTCACTGTCAAACTTACGGGGAAGAGAAGAGTAAGGAAGAATTTGAATGAAACGTATCTTCAATCGCGAGGAGGGAGAGTGATAAACAATTTGTTTAATACCATACCACACCCGACTGGGGTTCGAATCCAAATTCCCCGTCATTGGCAAACAAGACTGACACCTATATCCACACGCCACCAGTGCCTGAGTTAAATGTAATTCAACGGCTTAGTCACTGGTACAAAATGTGACGTCACAATGGGACGAGATCACCTCTTCTCAGCGACAAGAGTATACAACCAATCCGCCGCCCCGCGAATTACTGTTAATTATCTGACTAATCAAAGTAGACGAATTGAAGTAATTAGTTCTTGCGCTAAGTTACTAATGATTAAGCAGTTTCTGCTGGAATCAAATCGGTAAATGGACCACGGTTGTTAGGGGTTTGTTTACGAGGGCGACTCTTAATAATCTCCAAGAACAGGATCGATGTGAGGTAAACAAGACGAGTCGCGTCTAATGAACTTGGCGATGTTTGCCTCTCACTGCTCGTGGTTTCATGAATGACCGTTTGTGTGCTATACTTCCTCTAAATGCAACCATCCCCATCCCTAGAACATTAGTGTATAGCTCGGACGGGTAGTAAGATGCAGTGCTTGAAGCACGGCTAGTCGTTAATCTAATACACTGGCTTCACTTCCAGACCAATGAGACCGTTAGATTGGGCAGTCGTGCAGTTTTCTCGAGAAGTTACATGACCATACTATATTTATACTCTAGAACAGCGGTTCCCAACGAGGGGTAAGCGTACCCCCAAGGGTACGTGCCAGGACGTTCGGGAGTACACGAACATATTTGAATAAAATGGCGAAAAGAGAGCTACATATGCCAAGATCAAAGAACAGTCAAAAGTTATTAAATTATCTTGACGATATGGCGAGGGGTGGTGCAGGTTTTCTTCTGTATTAGACCTTGAAAAAATGATTTCAAACTCAAACATAAAATAGTTTTAATAATTATTAGTAAATAAATAGACTAAATGTGTCAGTTTTTATAGTAACGTTTGCTTTTTTGAATGTAGAAATATATGCACTCTTTATTCAGCTTATTGTCACGTTGTTTTCTAATCCCATTACTAGCCCATTTATTTTAAGTTGCAACAAATAAATCAGGAATAACTACTAATGTAGTAATTAAACATTTTGTTAAAAATGAAGGGCACAATTTATGTAAATGGGCTTCCAAGGGGTACCGCCACTTTTCTAAAAGATACAGGCAGGATCTGTAGCTTGCAGCTTTAAAAACTGACACTACGCGCCAAAAATGTCTTTTGATCCCAGACCACTTTCTGGCGAGTGAGTTTATAACGTGCGGCACCTTATCTCAGTATGTAGCGTGTTTGCCTACTGAGATAAGGGGCCTGGGTTCGATTCTCCCCTCCAAGATGATTAATTTACAGCCGGGATAGGGGGGCTGGTTGTTGTGTCTATTGTAGATGTAAGTTAGTTTGTAAATCGTTGCTGATATCACCAGGCGGTTCATAAAATGCATTTAAGCCCCAATAATAATAATAATATATACGGAAGTGGGTATGGTGGCTTCTAGAAGTGACAGGAGCTAAGTAGCTGGCTCAAGGCAGTATAGAACGTTAGACTCACATTGTACTTAGTTTTTAGAGTCTGGCTGGGTTTTAACACAATTAATTCCCTTAGATTCGGGTGCATTTAAACTAACATTCCCTCTTCATCCTGCTCAACATTGGTTGCTGCAAAGACACAAACAACTTGTAATCTTTGTTGTTCCATAAACTTTACGGATTTTTAATATATTCTTAAAATTTGTAGCCCTTATAATCATAACCAAGTAAGCAGATTTGATATAAATATTTGTCAAATAAAACCTATTATAATAATCCAGTGTAATATTACTAACTTTCTGAAATGTTTGATATGGTATGGTTGTTACCTGATCTAGATACAAGCAGACTCAGTCAAAGTCGCAAATGTAGAGAAAATAATTCCCTCACATCGTTGCATGTTAACTGTAGCTTGATCAATCATACAAGTAGATAATGTTACACTTTATTAAAGGCTTCAATTCTAAAATGCATATGTATATATGTATATACAAATGTGTACATGTATATATGTATATATATTCGGTTTATACGCACTTACGCTAATGTGTAATGGTAGGGTGATTGTGAGATGAAATGGAGGACCTACAGTTTAACGTGGAATCCGAACCACAGTGGAGGCCTGGCATTCCCCACATTCACAAGATTTCTTGTCAGAGGTGAAGGAAGGGTTTGGAAATCAGATAAATCTGTGCCGGGACCGAGGATTGAACCCCGGCCGCCAGCACAGTATATATATATATTTATATAAAAGATGAGGTATTTAAGTTAGTTAAGACACAAGAATATACTAATATCCCAAGAAAGAAGCATTTTAGAAAAAAAATGTTCCGAACAAAAGTTTTTTCAGGGGGACAGAGAACTGCACAAATTATTTTTTATTTCGTGGACGTCATCAAGGTTTATTTCAAAGTCAGCTTGTTTAGAAAAAATCAAAAGCTATATTTTTAACTGGATTTTACTATACATAAAAAACTTTGGCCTGAAACTTTTATTTTATTCGACATCTATTTTTAAAGATATTTTAACTTTTCTTTTTATATGAAAATTGTACTATATTATGTTATTCTATATTACGTCAAATGCAATATTATTTCTAAAATTACTTTAATAAATGTTCAAATGATTACCATTAACAACGATACACTCTTCAATTAGCTTTATAAGAGATCGATGATCACGCAGGTGTCGTAATAATAGTTAATTGTAAACAAACGTGAGAGCGTTTGACTCTGGTGTAATCAAAACAAAACAAACTCACAAATAAAGTGCGAAATATTTTCAGTTCGAATGGGTATTTTACATAACACAGTACTCACTTGTCTTCGCTTTGTGTAACTTATAGCTGATTTTATTGCGAGATTAATTTGGAATACTTAAATGTGCGGATAAAATCGAAATGTCAATGAAGTAATTCATTTGTACGGTCAACTATTCTCTGAGAAGTATACTCCACCGCGTGCATAATTTGTTCGTGTTGTAGAACAGTTTGCAGAAGATGGACGGACGCAGCCGAACAAGATAAAACGATAAAAAAAATCTGTTGCCAGTGGAAATAATAATAATAATGCATTTAACGTAATTAAGAAAAACATAATGTCATAAAAAAAGATTTGAATGAAAATTGTTATAAGAAATTACAAGTTTAAATATATTCAAGGAATGATGTTGAGTAAAAAAAAATAGTTTCAGACCAAAGTTTTTTTGTGTAAAGTAAAATGCCACTAAAATATTAAAGGTTTTTAATTTAAATAAAACAAAGCTGACCTTGAAATAACTTTGAAGACTCAAATCAAAAATAACTAGTGCTGTCTTTTCTTTGCCTGAAAAACAAAAAAACTTTTTTTCAAATATTTTTTTTTCTGAAATACTTTGTTTTTGGGATATTGTGGCGCTTCAACTTAAATTCCTCGTCCTTTATAATATATGGATTTCTCGTGCTTTGTTTGTAGGTAGTCCATGTAGCTGCGTTTGACTGTTCATCCTTCGTCACAGCTGTGCACTTGTCTACGACACTCAAACAAACTCTGAACAAAAATGTGCATTTCCAAGGGCCACCATTTTGGGGACAAAATTTAAAAACGAACGATTTGGACAAGAGTTTACAAACTCACGGTTCTTGAGATGTATCCGGCTCACGTGATACATCTAATTTCGTGAGAACACAATGTTAGATCTCGGTCTAGTGCCATGGGTAGAACACGTTAGATCTCAGTCTAATGCCGTGAGTAGAACACTGTTAGATCTCAATCTAATGCCATGAATTTAACACATTGATAGATCTCGGTCTAATGCCGTGAATAGAGCACTGTTAGATCTCAGTCTAATGCCATGAGTAGAACACATTAGATCTCAGTCTAATGCCATGAGTTGAACACGTTAGATCTCGGTCTAATGCCATGAGTAGAACACATTGTTAGATCTCGGTCTAATGCCGTGAATAGAGCACTTTTCGATCTCAGTCTAATGCCATGAGTAGAACACGTTAGATCTCTATCTAATGCCATGAGTAGAACACGTTAGATCTCTATCTAATGCCATGAGTAGAACACATTGTTAGATCTCGGTCTAATGCCGTGAATAGAGCACTGTTAGATCTCGGTCTAATGCCATGAGTAGAACACATTGTTAGATCTCGGTCTAATGCCATGAATAGAGCACTGTTAGATCTCAGTCTAATGCCATGAGTAGAACACGTTAGATCTCTAATGCCGCGAGGTCAGCCATGTAAGCCCAGCCCTGTCCTCTCCCTTTTTATGTATTGGCAATCAATAAGAGAAATGGGCCTCCACGCAACATATTTGTCTTCCAAGGAAACCGATACTTATGCGGCAGATGGGAAACCTAAGAATTTTTATTATTTCCGATATCTCAACAGTTCAGAGAGGAAATGTTCTCTATGGTGGAATAACTATATACACTCAATATCACAAAATATTTTTATAAAATCTAGTTTGATCAATCTTACCCCAATGATTATTCTCCATTTCTCAAAATAACCCCATTTAATATCTTGTGGGTTGTAAGCTAATACAAATCCTATTATTAAATTTAAGTAATTGAGGCTTCAAGATGTGGTCAAGATCGTAAGACCGTTCCTTCATACTCTTTATGCCTTTTACAAAAATTGTGCTTGTTTGAATTCCCGTGGGATCAAAGTTTACTAATGTTCTCGTCATCTGGTAGCTCTAGGTTGAGTCAAGACCTGTCCAGGGTGCCCTTTGATAATAACCGCAAAGTAAAATGAATAAAGTTATTTTATATAAGAACAATAATCAGGTGTACGCTTGACAAATAAACTTCAGCTATGCATAAAATGATAGTCAACAACCACATTTTAAACAGGAAAATTATAAATTGGTTTACTTCAATTTTGATTGATATGTGACAAATTAACTAAAGTCAAACCTATTGGACTAGAAAAAAAGAAAAGAGTTAAATATTTGTTTGCTCCAGTTATCGAAATTCACACAATGTCTTTAAATGGTTACAGCTCCGTGGCTTGGCGTAAGAACACATAGAAATACATTTATTTACATTGTTTTGTATGTCAGAATAAGTGTAGTGGTGACATAGATTGTCAGCTCTGACTTGATTTCTTCAGTCGGGACTCGAACATAGGTTCAAATTACGCGCTAGCAACTGGAGCATAGTGTAAATGAATGTTGGGGTGAAGGAGGGGCATTGGAACCAGTTAACTACCCTCTTGCCTCACACGTGCTCAAGGTGCAGATATACCGAGACTAATGTCTTGTGAGCTACTATTGACGCGCCCTGGGACGTCTCTGAAAGACTCTGCATCGAGACTTGGAGATATCGAGAGTCCAGGAGATTGCAGTACTTCTACGACAGGATATTCACTGTCTTGGCCACTATGTGATAGACCCAGTAGCTAGGGAACTATGTGATAGACCCAGTAGCTAGGGAACTATGTGATAGACCCAGTAGCTAGGGAACTATGTGATAGACCCAGTAGCCAGGGAACTATGTGATAGACCCAGTATCTAGGGAACTATGTGATAGACCCAGTAGCCAGGGAACTATGTGATAGACCCAGTAGCCAGGGAACTATGTGATAGACCCAGTA
>CABFVZ010005468.1:0-11385 GCA_902151445.1 Timema monikensis | reverse complement strand
GAAAGTGAGTGTTGACAATATGGGGGAAGTAAATATTGACAATATGGAGAAAGTGAGTGTTGACAATATGGGGGAAGTAAATATTGACAATATGGAGAAAGTGAGTGTTGACAATATGGGGAAAGTGAGTGTTGACAATATGGAGAGGGTGAGTGTTGCCAATATGGGGAAAGTAGCTGGGATCCTTATTGAAAGTTCCCACGTTCAATTTAAACACAGCAAGACGTTTTAAATAATACAAGTACATTAATTTAATATTACATCCATAGAAATCAGTTTAATAGATTTATTAAATGGTCGGGTTTTTTTAGTTGGCACCTTACCACCCATCCGCTCTTACCACATATTTACCCTAGTGGGGTAGGGGTGAGGAAGGTAGAGTTTGAGAGAATATGCTCGCATTTGCTTGGAGTGAGAGTGAGAAACCAATTAGGAAAGATAATAATTCAGAATACCCCAGCCGGGACTTAAACGCCGATTTTCTTGCCAACAGAAAACCAAATATTACGAGACAAACGCCTTTATCCACGTGCTCATCGGTGCAAATCGGAAGGTTTCAGGTTCTGTATATTTTCCCGCTTTTACTTATGAGTCTCTCTATTTGTTAATTGAGAGGAAGGAAGGGTTCCACAATGCGGTTCTATTTTCTAGGGCGAATGCTGTTGCAGTTCCTTAAAACTCACTTCTCTCGTCCAGTTAGCTCAAACTAGATGGTTTAGATCACTGATACTGACACTAAAGTAAGTTACGTAAATATATCTTATATATTAATATTTGGCTATCTTGTTATACGCTAAATACCCGCCTCGGTGGCGTAGTTGGCTAACGCGCTAGACGTGTTGAGCTCGACTGCTGAGGACGGGGAGATCGAGGTTCGAGTCTCGGTTGGGTGAACTGGGGGAGGTTTTCCTAAATGGTTTTCCGTTCTTCCTCCACGCAAATGCGGGTTCACTTCCTCTAATTCAACCTTCCCAATTATCAATCCATTAGCGTAATTAGTACTTAAAGCGTATAACCCGAACGGGTAGTAAGACGCGGTGCTAAATAATAATAATAATATACGCTAAATAACTTATTTGAATAAATGGTTTGCATTTGGTGAGCTGTAATCGAGCTGGTTGCTAAACCGCCAAGTTGGCGACACTGCTCGAAACAAGCGAGTGAAATTGTTTCATGTACTTTGAGAATAAACTGCTATCGGAATTGTTTCGGAGACAAGCAACGAACTAGAATCGATCTTGAGACTCCCTGAAAGTCGACGTTGTTTATTGTTTTGGGGAACTTTTTTTTTACGGTTACGTCGGCCCTAGCGGCTTGAGTTATAACAGTGGCGTATGGAAGCCATGTTTCGTGCGGGGGAGATCTTGCGTTTAATATTCCAAATGTTTAACGTGCACTTTCTAAACAGAAGCTGAAACATTAGTATTTGATGTGAAGCCATACCCTGATTTGGGTCGGAAAACAATTGAGAAAATTCAAACATATGACTTTTTGACCAAATTTGATAACATTTTACTATTATTAATGTTATTTTATAAGTTTGGTTATATTTATCAAAAGTGACAGCCTCAGATCACTTGGCTTTATGTATGAATATATTAAATTTAATTTAGTAGCTACCAAATACCGTTTTTCCTACCAAAATCAGATTATATTTTTACATAAAAAAATTGATTACTAACACTCAAAGAAACTCCAATAATAATGACGTGTTCTGAATCGCAACGGTGGATACGTGGGTTAGATATCAGGCTCGTCTAATATGGTTCGTCGATGGTAGGGAGGTCGGGGTTGGAATTCCGACTGATTGTAATAAGGAGGATTTCATCTAAATGGTTTCCCCCCTTTCCTCCAAGAAAATTAAGGTAAATACCTTCTAAATTCTACCTTCATAAACCTTAGCCCATTGTGTGTTTAGCCCGGACGGGTAGTAAGACGGGGTAGAAATAATAAAACTGTTTCCTCTAAAATTTAACTTCAATACAAAGAATAGTAAATCCTGTTAGTTTCTGCCCAGGTTTGAACTAGGATCTTTGAATCTTCGTGGTCTATATATATTTTCTCCAAATGAGTGCTCCCGCTAGAAAGCGCGCGATGCTATCTGGGTGAAGTATCACTCGGCGCTTGGCCCACGTGAGCGTGGCTGGAACCTGCACTGATATGTTGACAAACCACCGACAATGGAATATAATTACCGTGAAATTACCAGCCGCGTATCTGCTGGTTCTTGCTGCTACATAGCTGTGTTATCACCTCGTCAGACTACAGTCACCACCACAGCTCTGTCTCTACACTACATAGCTGTATTATCACCTCGTCAGACTACAGTCACCACCACAGCTCTGTCTCTACTACTACATAGCTGTGTTATCACCTCGTCAGACTACAGTCACCACCACAGCTCTGTCTCTATACTACATAGCTGTGTTATCACCTCGTCAGACTACAGTCACCACCACAGCTCTGTCTCTATACTACATAGCTGTGTTATCACCTCGTCAGACTACAGTCACCACCACAGCTCTGTCTCTACACTACATAGCTGTGTTATCACCTCGTCAGACTACAGTCACCACCACAGCTCTGTCTCTATACAACATAGCTGTGTTATCACCTCGTCAGACTACAGTCATCACCACAGCTCTGTCTCTATACTACATAGCTTTGTTACCAACTGTCAGACTACAGTCACCCCCACAGATGTCGGTCGTTCAAATGTTTATACATACTTTATTTTATCCTCGGCTTTTATTAGGAGAATGTTTCACAGTTGTTATTGACAGGAGTGGTTCTAATTCTATTCATTTGGACTTCAAATTCATTTTAAGCTCAAAGTTTCTCAATTTTTATAGCTACTGAATAAAGAGACCCGGCTTAAATATAAAAAACTTTAACAATAATGTAATCTTAGTGTCAAATAACTCAACCTGTTTTCATAAACATATTTATAATTTACAAATATATTATATCTATTTCCACCAGCGATTATCATCATTTACAAGTATCTACCTGTTGCCGTCCCCATCGTTAGTTTATATATATATATCAGTATTCATTAGTGTTTTCTAGAATCCACAAGTATCTAATAATGTCCATCATCTTTTTTTAGCTTCCATCCTTGTTTGGACACAGATTTAGCGCTTTTAAAAATATTCGGTCAAATATGGTCGTTTGTCAACATTTTCAAGCATCTATCAGCTTCTTCCTTTTCCTGCTAGCTTTTGCAATGACTATAGACAAGCAACACGTCATCATAAGATAAAACATCTGTTAGTGTTGACAATGACTATAGACTAGCATCACATCATCACATCAAACATTTGTATAGCGTTACCTACGAAGTACAGACCAAATAAAGTTTAGCCTAATATTAATAGTAATCTCTAAAGTCTACTATCATTGCCAGTTGAAATGTAATTCTAAGCCGACTCCAAACCTAAAGTGATTCTTCCGCGTCTCATTAATTAGGCCCTCTCTTTGTTAACCATCGCTTTGAAGTAAATAAGGGCCTACTTTTCCTTTGAAGATTATTATTGGGTGGTTGCTAGGAGTTAAGGTGGCAACAACCACGGAGCAGAGACAAGTAGATCTACACAGCTGCGGCGTGGGCCATAGACTAATATAGAGCTTTTGTTAACAACGTTCTGGGCCATAGATATGTATAGAGCACTCTGTTTACTGTGTCCTGAACCAAATATAAAACTTCTGCTGTGGTCTGGATCATAGACAAATGTAAAGCTTCTATTAACTGTATTCTGAACCATAGACAA
Source organism: Timema monikensis (assembly GCA_902151445.1). NCBI lineage: Eukaryota > Metazoa > Arthropoda > Insecta > Phasmatodea > Timematidae > Timema > Timema monikensis. The sequence goes on along the minus strand of CABFVZ010005468.1, from coordinate 7,615 downwards.
ATCAGAGCTCTGTTAAATGTGATCTGGGCCATAGACATGTATAGAGCATTCTGTTTATTGTGTTCTGAACCATATACGAATATAAAGCTTGTGTTTACTGTGTTCTGGGCTATAGACAAATAGGTCCAATAGAGCTTCTTTTAACTGTGTTCTGAGACATATACAAATAATAGAGAGTGTTCTGTTTACTATGTTTGTTGATTGTGTCCTGGATCATAGACAAGTATAGAGTAGTCGGTCGAATGTGGCAAGAGGGCTCATCAAAGATCTTCATAAATTATGTAGGCATCTATAAAATTCCTTTATCTAATTATTTAAGTGGAACTATATGGTTTTGTAATGTTGTTTTATTTTAGAAAGTCATTCATCGTAAACCTGCTCATGTATTTAAAAATAAGTTTAAAAGGTTTAAAAGTAAAAATAGTTATCGTTATACAGTTACACAGTGCACGGTGAGAGTTTATACCAATAATCAGTAGCTAGCCTATTGTTTGACAAGTCCTTATTTCAAAGTCGACACCTTCAGCTCAGTCAGTCAGTAGCGTGGTTGAGTACTGAGTTAAAGGTCCCTGATTCAATTCCTGTAATGGCCGAAATATTTATCATTGGTGAAATGTGGTTATACCCTTTATGAATTAACGGCCAGAGGACTGGATGTTGTGTCTGTTCTATAAGTTAATAATCCGTGTGTTGATATAATCATTCGCTTCATAAAGTGTGCGTTGAATACTTCAAATATTTTTTTTTTAAATAAAAGGATTATTTTATAATAATTAATGTAAGTATATCTGAACGGGTAGTAAGACACGGTGCAAAAAAAAACCCAACTAAAGTGTAAACATGCAGTAAATGAGAGAGGTAGGGAATATCACTTACAATCAGTGAAGGTAGAATTATCACTATCACTGTTTTTGTATTATGTGTTTTGTCGGTTGTGATGGATTTAGCTGAACATTTAATTTCACTCTTGCTAACCTAATCATTTACTCCTGTGTTTACTGTACAGATTTGATCTAAATATTTATTTTGTACGTTCATTGTACAGTACTTTACATGTATGCTAGCCAGTTTACTGTACATTACATTTACCCTTACCTTGACTGATTACACTATGACTGTCTTATAAGCCAAACAATAGTGGAACCAAGCAAGGTAGCAGTCTTACCTTGACTGATTACACTATGACTGTCTTATAAGCTACACCATAGTGGAACCAAGCAAGGTAGCAGTCTTACCTTGACTGGTTACACTATGGCCCTATCTTATAAGCTACATCATAGCGGAACCAAGCAAGGTAAACAGGCTACTGAGGGTAAGGGAGTGTACATGTTTGTTTTACATTTATAATATAAATGTTAACTGTATATATTTATTTTAAGTGTAATGTTTGCTACATATTGCTCAATCTGCTAATAACGTGTTTTTAAATGTTTTCATGACGCCTCACACATGTAAATCCAACTGCACTAACAACAAGAATCCAATCCAAGCTGTACTTTAGACATTTCCTGGAACTTGTATTCTGTCGTGGTTATTGAAAAGTCATGACAGGTTCAGTCAGCAGCAAATAACCCGCTCTCCCTCTGATCTCATCAAATACTTGGACACTATCCAGAATGAATCGTCTCCTCCAAAGTTACAGCTCAGTATTGACTGACATACATTGAGCGGTCGTCTTACAACTTTCAGTCACGATTTTTAATATACAGTTGGATTCATCGGTTCTCTTATGGCATCATATTTCCTTGTTATTCCACTGAAGAGCTCGTCAGAGTTAACAGGGAAACTGTGCGTGTCTGAAGACCTTGGTTAGATCAGTGTCGGTGCATACCAGAATTAACTTTCATCCTTTTCATTTATATAAGGTATTTAAAGTGCACTTTATGAACAGACTGATTTTATCAAAACAAGATCATTTATACAAGGGAGAGTGAAAAAGCCCAAAAAATTTTCCGGGAAAGGTATTTTCACTAAATAATATAATAATATTTTAATTTAATATTTAGCACCGCGTCTTACTACCCGTTCGGGTTATACGCTTTAAGTACTAATTACGCTAATGGATTAGGAATTGGGAAGGTTGAATTAGAGGAAGTGAACCCGCATTTGCGTGGAGGGAGAGTGGAAAACCATTTAGGAAAAACCACCCCAGTTCACCCGACCGAGATTCGAACCTCGATCTCCCCGTCCTCAGCAGTCGAGCTCAACACGACAAGCGCGTTAGCCAACTACGCCACCGAGGCGGGTTATGTAGGTTAATGTGTCTCTAATGTGTGTCTGTTCTAGGTAATATTATTCTCAGTTCTAATGTTGGGTTGTGTTGGTAATGAAGTCATTAATAAATCAGAAACTAAGAGATGCGTCTTTATCAACCCAACCAATAATAATAGTGTATGTATGAAAAGTTTCTAAAGGCACGAACAAAGTCATTATCTAATTTAATTAAGTGATAGAGATTTTTAAAAAAAATCCGCTTATGAAAAATTACTGTTCCAAGAGGATTTTAAGATTTTCTTGGAGTAAAGTCCAAAAGAAACTGGTGCAGGGAAATCTTGGTGAACATTATCTTTAGAATAGTAGGCCTAATTAATATTCAAAACTGTGTTCATAGGAAATTCAGTCACGTGCTAAGATAAAATATTGTTAAAATGAACCCAAAATAAAATACATATTTTAAAAATACAGCTAACTCTGACCTATTTATAATCTACTTATTTCCAATTTTTTATTTAAGTTGGAATTCAAACCAGAAACCTTCAAAGGTGAGAACACAGTATTAGAAATAACAAGATTACATTGTTCAATAAAAAAAAAATTGCATCGTGTTTTACTACCTGTCCATGGTATACATGCATTCAACTACGCGAATGGAGTTAGGATGAGGAAGGAGGAATTTCAAATAATTAATCCAAATTCAGGCGAGGAAAGAGTGGGAAACAGTTTATCAAAATGCACCTCAGTACACCCGGTCGGGATTCGAAACCCCGATTTCCCCGGCACCAGTAAACCATACTAGATGAGCCTGACAAATCTCCCGACACGTGTACTATTATTAATCACGTCTTAACGAGTCGTTAGATAGTTTCAAAGTAACGGGCAATGAGTTGTTCTTTTCAATAAATAAAAGGCACGATCTAAGAAAGTCCTCACAAATGATTGATCAAGGAACAGCTTGTGTTTATTCGAGATAATGAATGAATTCAGTAATCCATCAACACTGGACATACCGAATTGACGACATGAACCAACAGAAACACAAACAAGATCAAACTGAGTGAGTAATTCATTACGAGCCATCTGGGGTCAGGGTAGTCGGCAGTTGGGAGGTAATTTAACTTGAAAAATATCAGGTAGATAGGAAACAAATGCCGGTAGACACAGCGCACGCAAAACAATATCGAGCGACCTAACTGCCCTTTATCAGAGCATGACTCTACTTCCTCTATCATGATCCTAGAGCATGTAAACATACAGTTCCAATAGGCGGGGGAGGTTAAGGCCAACATTTCCTCAGAATAAATACATTATTTAACTTGTTTTTAGCTTATAGCCCGAACGGTAGTAAGACGCGATGCTAAAAGAAAACTTGTTTTTATAAAATATAGCATTATTCATGCTCGTATAAGTGATCACACGGACTAAATCAGGCTCATAAAGTCTGATTAAATGGTGAGCAGGAGATCGGGGTTCAAATTCCAGTTTGATGTATGAAGGTTTTCTTCCCCTAAATATTTTTTCCACTCTCCCTCCACGCAAATTCAGGTATATTTCCTCCATATTATACCTACCTCATACCTGTGGTATTAGTGTGATCGAGTGTGTGGTAGGGTGCGAATCAGGGGGGGAAATGTTCTATACAATAAACCCATTAGCTAACGAATGGAAATATCTGAAAGCTAGGAAAGTTACAAGATCTAGTTTCACCTGTTCATACGTCAAGTCATGTGATATTCAGATTTCACTTCTGATAGCACCAACCACTATTAAACAACAACAATAATAATAATAAAATAAAATGTTCTCAATACTGACCACAAGAGATGTTTGTATTTTGTGAGGTTCCTTCTTACCAGAACCCGCTATAGTTTGTACCCACGTGTTTAAACTTTTTGTGTCGACACATTTCTCTGGAACTAAAGGCACGCTCTCTCTCTCTCTCTCTCTCTCTCTCACACACACAACTCGAACCTAGTTGATCAATTGAAATTGACTAAACTTTTTATGTTCACACGTTTCAACGTAAATCGAATCGACAGTTACAGATAAAATGGCGCCGAATACAAGTGTTATTGTGGGTATAGTAACTACTCGTATTTGTGATTTATTGAACGAAGAATAAAGAAAGGTTTTATTGAAATTAGGAAGAAAAAAAAAAGCATACAAAATGTCGTTTTTGAGAAAGGAATTGGATTTTGAAAAGAATAAAATTGAGGGGCTTAGGTGTAAGCCATGGTATCAAACAACATTTTACACTTTAATGTAGTATCGACTTAAATATGGCTGCGTTATCCGATAGCTCGTGATCTTAATTGATCGCTCATATTAAGCTGACGATTTCCGCACGTCCATCACAGACTTTGCCTTAGAATACGAGTGAAGAATTAGCTTGAACACGGGACAAATCCTGGATAGCTCAGTGATGACAGCATTGGCGTACCAAGTCAATGTTCCGAGTTCGATTCCCGTCTTCAGATATGATTTTCAATTTAATGAATATAATGTTAAGATGCTACTTTAACCGTAACTAACAAATATGATATCTTGACAATTAAATCCATCAATTAATAAAATAAATATTATCTATGAGTATTAAATTTTGCAAAATTGTATATTAGAAAAGTTTTAAATTAAAAATGTGGCAGAATTTTAGTCTTATTTTTATTATATTTTTTAAAGTTGACATAACATGAAAGTGCAGAATGTTAGATACCATGGTCTACATCCAAGCCACTCAATCAGATGTTTCAGAAACACTTCTGAGAGAACTTGTTGAGGAGGATGTACAGCTACAGAAATCATCTAAGAATGTCCGAACAAACATTCGAAGAATTTCTCTCCAAAATCAGATATAAAATTGAAAAAACAAGATACAGATATATATGAAACTCTCTATCCACATCATTAAATTTAAAAAATAACTTGAAGGTATTTGGCAACAGATGAGTCATTCACTAAAGTGGCTTGCTTTTATGTACAGAGTGCCAAAAATTTAGCTTTCACATTTTGTGAAACACGTCTATGTAGAAATATATTAAAGTTTTCAAGACTCCACTAAGGCAAGAAATAAAATGCATAAAAAATAAAAAGTACATCGCTTATAAAATTTATTTAACTTTTTTAAACTTTTATAGCAGGGGTCAGCAACCTTTTTGGGACCCCGATCTAATTAAAAGCCTATCAAAGACTCCACAATAACACGTTGCTTCTTTAGTCTAATTTTGATTTTTTACCCATCCATCCATTTTAAATTCATTCTTTCCTCACTATTTATTTCCCTCCTACCTAGAAAGAAAATATATAATGAATAAAAAGTGTATTTTCCAATTAAACTACCTTCTTTTTTTATAAATAGGTATTATAAAGTTGCATGGTAATTATATAACTATTCTAAAACATTGGCAACGTTGAACCTTCTGAACACTGGTTAGTTACAAAAGGTAGTGTGTTTCCAGTTCAACTTTATTTTGAACTGTGATCATTTTAATTTCCAACGATGCAGAATCGAGATGATTAAAGACGTATTGAACCTCTTGAGATTTATATTCAACATTAATAGCAAAAAACTTGTAGCTCGTTCTAGTTGTCAAAATTTCAAGAATTTTCAAATAATCTTCGACTTTCAAATGATCAATTATTTTGAGTGGTTTTTTTTCTGTTCTAAGTTTTTGTAATCATAATCATTAACCACAATTTTGGATGAAGTAAATGGTTTGAAATTTATTTAATGAAAATTGGTTCCCCAAAATATAAGTTTTCATGAAAATGGTTAAATCGCAGAAATAATTTTTATAATTTTTTGCCTTTACCTTACAGTTCCGGATTTACTCTATTTAACCGTGGTATCAAGAATAAATGTTAAATATATTAGTGATCTCAGATCTTCAAGTTCTGGGTAGTAGATCATTAAACTTTTTACTAAATCTCTGGTCATGAGCAAGAATATATGTATCACATGACCACTGATAGTTGTACAGAATCAATAATCATTAATATTTTTTCTGCTTGACCAGCACACGCGAAACTACAAAGCCACAGTAATAGTAAAAAACCTAGTAAATGGCGCTGGCTCACTGCGATAAATTTTTTAGGTAGACTAAATTTCGTAAAACAGTTTGAATCTGTTGTCGATGTCAAAGTCTGAACTTGCAATTGCATATATATTACTTACATCTCTCCCTCTTCGTTTGCTTATTAGACACATTGCCAATACGGATGATTACCAATTTATGACCAATCAAGATTATTTTGTTCACAATCAAAAATTATGTAAGAGAATTTGATATATTTTCAGGTTTAGAAGCCCCAAAGATCAACTTCTAGTTACGGTGTATTTTTCATACACGATCGAATGAAAATGGCCGTACGATTGACCGGTTTCGGACTTCTGCTTAAGAATATATTTGCGAACACAACGAACATTATTTTCAAAATGATTAATCAACTAATATGTTACTTAAAGCCTGGGAATTAATACCAGAAGTTAAATGGGACTCAGGATGATTATTGAAATGCTACTTAGGTTCATACGGTCATTTTAATTCAATTTTAGTTGATCAACTAAATTCTAATCCTGAGAACGCGACAAAAGCTTTAAAGTTTTAATCTATATCCAACAAAACTCACGTAAATTAGTAGCGTGATTTAATTATTTTGCGATGTCTAAAGAGTCCGTACGAACCAGTCGTTCATTAACAAGTAAACGGTAATGAAAGTTGTGTGCACGTGGAGGAACAAACCCGCTCACATGACCGACAATCCTCTCGTGTTAGTTCAGTCAACATCAACATTCAACATTGCTCACTTCAAACGTTGTTTATTTACACCGGGGCCTTAGTGACAATAAATGTAGAGACCTGTTTTCATAGATACAAGCAGAGAATGGCAATTTAGGTCAAACTTTCTGGTTTACATTTCAAGTGCTTCGGCTCGATTCCAGAACTAGACACTGATATATTATACTGATGGGGAGGTTCAAATCTCAGACAGATGCAACCGGGTGGTTTTTCACTTGTGATCTATGACTGACGGTTCATCCATCCTATCTCCACGCTAATGCGGGTGATCTTCTAACACAACCTTACTCATCCCTACTCCTTAGATCAACCGTTTGTTAAGTGTAGTAATTAAAAAACTATGGGTATGAAATACGTCAGAGGCGAATAGATAAATGGGATTGAGAAGGGTGGAATTTATAGGAAATGTGCCTGTATTCGCCCGTGGGGAGAGTGGGAAACCAATGAGGAAAAAACTTTTTCTAGAACACTCGACCTCTTCGTCACCAGATTATAATACCCTAATATTTGGTCTGCGTTCTTATCAATGCAGGTGATAATTATATTGTTATGTGTGTACATCCTATACATGGCTATAAATTGTAAATGTTCCTGTAAGGCCG
>CABFVZ010005467.1:15811-30783 GCA_902151445.1 Timema monikensis | reverse complement strand
AATTGAACCCCCTTCCTCCCCGCTGTTTCTTTGAGCACGTCACGCCTTGCGGCAGTAAATGAGACGACGTGTGCGGTCCCGCCTCCTGACGACTGCCCCTCCCCCCCACTCTTGTTTCCTCACAGTACTACACTTCAGTACACCCTGTGACACCAAAACGTCCCCTCTGGGTTAGGTGCTTAACTTTGAATCGAGAGATCAAGATTCCATATCCAACCAGTTGCATGGTTGTTTTTACGCATTTTGGTTTACATTACTCCTCTCTTCACGTGAACGTTGATGCATTCTTTTAAAATTCATTATTATTATTATTACTATTTGCACCGCGTCTTACTACCCGTTCGGGTTATACGCATTTACGCTAATGTGTAATGGTAGGGTGATTGTGAGATGAAATGGAGGACCTACTGTTTAACGTGGAATCCGAACCACGGTGGAGGCCTGGCATTCCCCACATTCACAAGTTGTGAATAATACATGACTTGTCAGAGGTGAAGGAGAGGTTTGGCAATCAGATAAATCTGTGCTGGGACTGAGGATTGAACCCCGGATCCCCAGCACAGAAGTCTGACACCTTACACCTAGACCACTAGGTCACCAAAATTCATCATTCTTGTCTTATTTTCCCGGAGTATAATATAATGTCACTATTGGCCAGGCCACTACCTAATAAATAAACATCAAGCCAGTACCTGTGGTCTGGTGGCTGGGAAGGCTCACTCTAGAGCAGTGTTGATGAACCAAAGGGATTCGTACTACTTTCCCAAAAGGCAGGTTATTATGTGAGTACATTTCCTGAGAATGATGTCAATCTTGTATTCTGCGGATAGCCCAGACAGGTAGTAAAACCAATGCAGGAAAATGACCTATCTGTTTCTACATCTCTTTAATATTGTTTTACAAATCAATAATAATAAAGTATTCAAAAAATCTGGTAAATAATTATGATGAAAGACTTTAATATTCCATTTAGGTGTTCAAAATTCCCACAGGCACGTAAAATAATTTCTCTGGAAATGGTCGACAGAACGTGCACGCACTTTTAAAAAGCTTGTCCACTCAGCCATAGAGGGGTATTGGTCGCAGTCTAAAGCGTTTAAGCATGGCGTACCTTTTATAAAATACAAACATTATTTGTGGTCAACGTTAATAACATTTTAACCTATTATTAATACCTTTTCATAGGTAATATTCATAGCTATAAAAACTAACGACTGCAGATAACATGACTTGATGAATTAATACGTAAAATAAGATCTATTATCTTTTTCTAGCTGACAGATAAACCCATTCGTAAGAAAAGTTGAATCAATCGAATCTCAACCAACAGACATTGCTGTTGCTATGAAGTTTCAATTCACTTTTCACAAATGCTTGAAGAACGAATGTTTCAAAACAAAAATACTCATATCTAACTAGTTCTTTTATTCAATAAAATAATCTTGTAGAATAATTTAGAAACTGTTAATTTCAAAAAGATTATCTAGAAATATATATCCATAAAATATGATTAGTGTTGGAAGTGTAATAATATTACACGTAGCTACACTTACTATAATCACATTTGTGTTGTCATGTATTTAATTACATCCTTCAATACATTGGAGCTCCAGGTGTCGTGGAACAATCTTTGAATACAGAATCTTCTACATAGTTTATAATATCTGTATTTTATAGCTCTTAATTATGTAAGAATTCCAATTTAGTATACTCCCTCTGTTTCCTTATTCAAGTGTTCTCAAGTCAACCAATGGGAAAATAAAACACTCTGTCCAATCACATTCCTCAAGATAAATCAATTTCAGCAAATTCTATAAAGATAATCAACAATTTCATGATTTTAATTTTTGTAAAATGTTTGAGTGTAAATAACATTTTTAGGAAAGTTTTCTATCGATTGAAAATTAAATGTAAATAAATGAAAACATGGAAAGTTTAGAAAATGGCGTCTGTTTCATATCGATTTGCACATCAATGCTCATTTGTTTGTTATCCTGTGGTTGGCTCTTTGTGGCGTAGCGACACTCCTTAATCATATTAAAGTTGACACAACTTATACGGAGTGCTAAGGACTTAACGGATCTAGACTCGGTGTAAATAGCAAACAATCTATTACTGTGAAGTATATCGCTTCTTACAGACTACAAACCTTATGGCCGGGGATGTACTGTAGATGGCGCTTACAACGTCAGCAAAAGAAGTTCTCCCGACCAGACTAGTCCTTCTCACCTAAATCTCAGTTGTGATGTAACCGGGTGTACAACGAAACGTTCACATATTTGCGCAAAGTAACACAAGATGCTAGAATTCTCCTCTCTCCTCCCTTCTCCTAAATTATAGGGGGGGGGTGAAAAGGATTAATGGCGGAACTCTTAATTGAATTCTTGTCCCTAAATTAACTGGCTGGCTTCTGCCCATTCCACCCGGGTTCATACCTATTTCAGGCCTACCTCTTGCTCAGGCGTCATGTGCGCCACCGGTATAAAGTGGCTATTAAATTGAAGGTGTTGATTAGAATGTACACGGTAGGGTCCACACAGGTCATCTAAATCGGGCGTGGCACGAAACTAAACAAGTGCTGTTTGCTACATTATATGTCGTTAAACACATATGTATAGTCCATCATTATATGGGGAGATTTTAATTTTTCATTTAACTATGCTATATACATTTTTATTTTATGTTAATAAACCTATGTAGATTTTTTATTTATTATGTATATTTAATTGATCTTTTCAAATTTGTATTTGTGACATTTGTATATAATTTAACTATAAAGAATATATTTTATAATATCAAAATGATATAACTTTATTATTTTTAATACATATATTTATATATTATATAAATGTATATGTATAAAATACATTTATCATTAATAATAAATCTACATAATATAGGCCTATATAATAAATAAATATATCAAAGGCAATTCAAAGCAAGCACGTTTGTTTAAATTGAGCAAATAAATGGTGCAAAAAATACTTAACAGACTTTCTCATAAACATTATATATAATTTATGTATCCATATTTATGTCCACCTGTATCGAAAAGCTAGAAATGTGGAATTTTTTTCACGCCATTTATTTGTTCAAATGGAACAATAGTTCTTGTTTTAAATAGTATTTGATATAGTTATAAATTATAGGCAACACAACTTAATGTTTCTTGCTTAGTCATTTTTTTTTCAAATAATAGTACCAAGTGATAAAAGTGGCTTATGAAACCACAATATATATCAAGGGGTCCAGGAGATGGCTTTACAAAGACAGTGGCATCCTACCGGAACATTCTAAATGAACGTCAGCCACGTAGTTGACTGTTCCTTCCTTGTAACGCCGGTTCATTTGTCAAGTTCTTGTTGAATGTCAGGGTTGCGTGTATGTATGTATGTATTATTGACACCACCACGTCCGGGGATGCGCGAGGCGAGAAATGTGACCTAACGGTTGCGCTTGCGGGACACGGAAGAAAGCTGTTTCCAACACAAGCTGTTTCCTTTGAAAGTAACGCAAGAGTAACGTTTAATATTGTTCTGGTAGGAAACAACGCTAAGAAAATATAAACACAATTTTTGCTCAACATTTTTAGTAATGTAATGTATTATTATTGTTATTTTATAGTTATATTGTTTTATAGCTATTTTATACTATTAAAAATTACAGCCACATAACGCACGATTTTATATAAGAATATATTAAAAACGTTTTAGTAACTTTTGTAACTGACAGATACGGACCTTCCTATCAGAATCATAAATAATTATATTATCTTGAGGTCTTATGGAAGATTAAGCTGATGAGGAACTGTTATATTACTGTCGTCCCAATGATTCACGAACAGTACTGAATAGGCTGATTTAAAACACAAAACAGTGTCATCCAAAGTTTTTCTCTGCAGTTTGAGCTCATAATAATTGGAGATGGACATAAATATATTGCGAAATCATCTTATGGAAGAAGAATATGGTGAAGAAACGTTTTAATTGCTATCCCAAGAGTTCAGGGAAAGCTGATCACATGTCTATAAAAAGAGAAAACACCAGGAAAATACAGCGTTTTAATAAAATAACATTTTACTTTCTAACTAACCAAGATTTAGAGAATATTTTAGAATTTCACTCAGTTTTTTGTTACAAATTATGTCATAAGTTATTGATGATAAGCACGGAATTTTGTTGTGTCGAATCAAATTTCTACTAAAGAAAAAATACTGTGCTTGACACTGAGGCATTTAAGTTATTATTTTGTTTCTTTGAAATAAAAAAACATAACAAGCCATTTACTTTTGCAGGTTTTTTAAATTAAAAAGAGATATTACAGAATATGCTATGTTGTGTGTTTAACTAATAAAAATAAACAGCGGCTACTCTCACCAACAAGGACAAAGGTATTAAGAAGAGAATGCTATTTCAATTATTATGTGTTATTTCCGGTGTTGAAAATTAACACTTAAATAGAACCCGAGACCCCTGTCATAGCAATGAAAATACATTTTGTTGTAGAAAATGAACTGACCATATACAGTAGACTATTAGGGTCTAGTATTTAGCTACCCGCCTCGGTGGCATAGTTGGCTAACGCGCTAGTCGTGTTGATCTCGACTGCTGAGGACGGGGAGATCGAGGTTCGAATCTCGATCGGGTGAACTGGGGGTGGTTTTTCCTAAATGGCTTTCCACTCTCCCTCCACGCAAATTTGGGTTCACTTCCTCTAATTAAACCTTTCCAATTCCTAATCCATTAGCGTAATTAATACTTAAAGCGTATAGCCCGAATGGGTAGTAAGACGCGGTGCTAAATAATAATAATAATAATATTTAGCTAATTCTATGTTGGTTAGTTCGAACCCATTGATACCCTCTGAAATGTCTATTTAAATCAATGGTAAAAAAAATAATCGAATTTTATGAGTAAATATTTGAATAATTCGAGGTTTATATATACATTGTTAATTTTTTCGAATTTTTCCTCATTTCAACTATAGCATAATGATCTTTATTAAAGCACCCCGTGTGCCAGGAATGTCAAATAAAGATGGAGTTAACCTATTGACACATAGTAAATAAGGCTGGAAATTATGCACCGGTGGCAAGCGGGTTTCCTGAAATAGGGAATATGTTGGATCGGCTTTCATCAATTGAGATTTAAGCTTGAAATTTTCATTTGCTAATTTTTTCCAAGTTTTTATATTATGGCTCAAATTTTTCTTGTTTCTTATGTATGTATTTATTGTGTATGTGAGTTTTATATAACATATATAAAATGTGTCTAATTATATGTAGCATATTTTGAGGTTATTGATTTATTGTGTACCAGTAATATAAATATTCATGAAAATGGTTAATTCGAATTTTAGATATTAAAAAAAATAGATATCTTTTGGACTTCAAATTAAAAAGTTCTACTGTATATTTATATGAAAAGAAAATGTTAACTGATTCAATGATTCATATATTCTTTGTCTCCATGATCTAACCATCGCTCTGATAAGTTTTACCGCACTGCGTGACACGCTGAGGTTGGCTGATGATGAGCTTGAGAGCGACAAGGCTGCAGGATCGGTGGTTGTGGTCACACACCTTTCTCAAGTAGTGTCCAATAAACCGGCTGGATTTACTAGTCCATGGTTAACTTCTGGGGTACCCACTTCGGTGGCCTCGTGGTCTAACGCGCTACTATCGCAGTAAGCTAGACTTCTGAGGACGGGGAGATTGAGGTTCGAATCTTGGTTGGTTATACTAAGGGTGGTTTTTTTCTAAATGATTTTTCACTTTACCTACACGCAACTGTGAGTACACTTCCTATAAATATATTATTCCTAATCCCTAAAACAATTAGCGTAGTTGGGTAGTAGCACGTGGTGCTAAAAAAAAACTTCTGCGGTACCGCGTAGCCACGCAACACGCACCTCGTAGCCCCGGACGTGGTGTCTTGCAAACCAGGCGTTATTAGAGTGTGCCTGTGAATCCACAGCCCTCACCCTTGGTTCCTTCTTCTCCTCCGTCCGAACTGAATGAAATATTGGACACGGTGTGGACGGCATTTGAAGATGTCAGGACTTCATAATGTCACACACACTCCCCGGACCACCTCATCTTAAAATATTTACCAAAAAAAAAACTAATACTAATGAAGTTAATTCGTCCTCAATGACGCCATTTGAGATGGCTTAGAGAAACGTGGGCAACATGTGCTCTCCTGGTTTGTGGAGACTGGGTGACGTTTCCTAGTACAGTACATCTCTGATAAGTTGAGTGTTTTGTCACACAAGCACTCAACATAACTTATATGAAAAATATATTAAAATAAATAATATATAAGTATTTACCTTCCTTGTCCCTATTTCATTTGCTTAGATATGTAAATAGCCCGATATTATAGTAAGACCCAGAGCATGACCAGCAGNGCTTAGAGGGGTCTGGGTGAAGAGCGCAAGACTCCTGTGTTTTGCAGCTTTTAAGTTCAAAAAGGTTCATTATCTAATTTTAATTTTCTCAGAAGTAAAATCATCTGACAACTTGTCTTATTTCTCCTTTGATGGAATGCAAACTAGACTCAAGTGATTGTAAATTTTGTGACAGTTAATTACTTTTTAATCACATTAATTATTATTAGTAAAAATGATTGACTTAGCCTGCGTAATGATAAGTTTTCAACCTAAAGGTTGGTTTGATGTGCTTTACATTGATCCGGAGCTGGACATGCATTCAACCCTTCAGCTGGTTAATGCTGTCCGCACCATCTGGTAGTAAACCATATACTAGGGCAAATCAGTACGTGCGGTGGTTCCCCGTTGCCTTCTGCACTAAATTTCAACAAGCGAGCACAAAAGAGTCTAACAAGTTTACCGGGGAAGATATTTTCACATACCTTCCATGATTCTTTTACAGGCCACAATCGAAATGGGACTGACGTAATTACTTCCCCTCTGAAGGAGGTTATGCTACGGATTTATATCACTCATTAAAAATCTGTTGACCTCAGCTGGGTTTGAACCCATAAACTTAGGATCCTGAGGTGAACTTTCTACCCCAAGACCACTGAGGTTGGCTAACCTGAATACAAAGAGGGAAAGTGGGAAGGCTAGCGCAAACTTGTTTTAGCACAAAATTTACCACGACATCTAAATTTGTTCTTTGAAAATATTCGTTGTTATAGCTCGTAAGTACGGATGTGAACTTGATCAGACCTTACTCAAGTATCAGTTTATTTATCATGTTTTGTAAAGTGAATGTATACACATACATTCAGGTAGGAAGGAAATCGTAGGAAATAAAACATATTTTTTATGTTCAACATTGATAACACTTTAATATTATTATTATTATATATATATGCATTGATTTTGTGTATCAAAATCGAGAACTTTAGATCACATGACTTGCGTATAAATTTTTAGTAACTTTTAAAAATGTCAAAAAATTTCCTTTTTCCCAAAATCAGACTGTACTATAGGTTGCCATTGATAATTTGATTAGTGTTAGAAGTTTAAATACACTTATATACAGGCCCGGATTTAAGGGAAGGCGTCAAGGCCGAACACCCCAGGGCCTCCACAAATTAGGGTCCCCGGAAAATGACGCAATAAAAAATACATATAAGTATATATTTCTCTTTTGGCTAAATTGATGGAAATCAACGTTAGATTTTTCGACAGAAAATTGATGAATTAATTTTAAAATATGCCATCACTTCAGTGGTCGCATGGTTTAACGCGCTACTCTCGCCTAGATTGCCGATGACGGGGAGATCGAGGTTCAAATTTTGGTCCGGTGTACTGAGAGGGTTTTTTCCGAAATGGTTTTCCATGCTCCCTCCACTTAAAAGCGGGTAAACTTCCTAATCCCTAAAACCATTAGCGTAATTGGTACATTTGCGTGCCAGCATGATATATATATATATATAAAGAATGGTGTTGTGATTGTTATGATATATTACAATATCCGCTATTGCGGATACATATATGGATGGATTCCTTGTGGTAGTTGGGTGGATGTGTATGCTATTATTTGTCATACACGCACACTGGAACCATTCCACAAATAACATCACTTCACTTGTGGCCATCCTATCACGAGCAACGGACAAGACTCGGACTTGGCTATGAAAACACGCTTGAAACCCTATTTCCTCGGTAAAGTGTCGTGTTGCCAGGGTAAGCAGAGCTATTAAAACTGTACTTGTGAATTGTTATCGTCACGCGGTATAACACTCACTGAACAGGTATCAACATAAATACATCGCCCCTATAATGTATGTATAGCAGAACTTATGTACTATTCGTCAAATGGGGGACCTAGTGTTTGAGAACATCACAGAAACAGTTTTAGCATGTTACTCTAAGCTTGGCAACGATCCACGACACGACACTGCTGGAAGATATACAACATTAAAAAAAAAACTGTTGGCAAATTGTAATTTCTTTCTGTTGATTAATTTTCATGTTTGAATGGTTAGACGCTCCACTTTATAAAAAAAAAACTTATTTAAATGGATACACTTAACAAATACGAAATAAATTATCATTCAACACATTACAGCCTTGATCTGGTATTTAGATAGACATTGGCTACCCTGCTGTCATTTTGTATTTATGATTTAAATTAAACATTAATATTTATTGGTGAAACAACCACATAAATTAAGATTTTATGCCTTGACAATGAAATGTTCAGTGACTCAAACCAAGCTTCCAAAAGGAATTGTATAGGCATATATCACTAAATGATGATATATAGTTTATTTATAGTATATGAACGCCCGTTTCGATGGTCACATGTTCTAAGGCGCTACTATCGCAATAGACTGGATAGCGTATGACGGGAAAATTGCGGCTTGAATCCAAGTCGGGTATAATGGCAGTGTTTTTTATAAGATTTCTCACTCTCCCTCCACGTAAACTTGGGTACGTTATTTTTTGTTCCACCGTCCTCCTCCCTACTCCATTAGTGTATAAATGTGGTTAGAGCGTATGAGTAACAAGACTTAGAATATATTCAAACAATTTATATATTATATTATATAGTACATTATGAATCAAATAGCTACAGTCTGACTTTCACAGAAAACCATTATTTAGAAACTGGAAGCTCATAATGCCACAATAGTGTAAATAAAAATATTACAATTGTATTTATATTCCTAATATTTATTAATATTGCAAAGAAAAATTATACATAAATCCATAAGGAAATATTATTGGAATCTTTTGTTAACTTTTTAATTAATAAATCAAATAAAATATGTTTCTAGTATGCAAAACTTTAGTGATTTTCAATCAATGTTGGTGATGAAAAGTGGTTTTCCTATCAAAGTCAGGGTTCAGGCAAACCAGAAACAGCTTGAAGGGACCTTTGCTTAGTTCAAAGTGATACCTAAATAAGTTTCAAGCTTTATCTCGATCGCGTTCTCTTACTGTGCTATGGATACCGGACGTCACGGCCTAAAAACTTTTTATTGCTGAAATATGGTTTGTTTACTTTTTCAAATTGATGAATTAGAGGCCGGATAACTGGTTGTTGTGCCGGTTCTAGGGTTAAGATAGTTTGGAAGGCGCGTGATGATAAAATCAGTTGGTTTAGATAGTCAACGTTAAATACTTTTAATTAGAGTAAAACTAAATGTTTTGTGTGTGTGTGTGTATATAAATTAATGTGTTATACAGATATTAATTTCCTGATGCTAGAGGCTGGGTAGCTTACAATTTTAGAATATGTTAAGAGTCGTTGTTGTTCTAGGTTACGTTAGTTTGTAAGTCGTTAGAAGCTATAACTATAACTATGTGTTTAGCAAGTGCAATGTTTATTTCCCCTTTTTTTAAAGAAAAAAGCGGTAACTTGTGGCAGAAGTCTTCCAGAATCAATCATTCATTTCTGTTCTCTTATTAATAGCTGGTAGAGCAGACGGAGCGGATCAAGCCGCCAACATGCCTACATGATTAGAAGCGGGAAGGGGGAAATAGAACGCACCCTGCGCCTCACAGGCACATAGGCGCGGAACTGATATGACGCCACGCACTTCGTCTTAAGATACTAGCACACGCAGGACAACGTTCTTTTGTTTGGTTCGTTAGACTGATTTTAATGACACTGTCTGATGTCTAAGATTGTCAGATTTGGATGGATAAGTTAAGAGAAAGTGGAAACATCACTTTAAATATCTGGAAATTATATTTTATTGAAACAATTTCCTAGCAGGAGAGTAGGAACATTTTTGGTCACATGTTCAAGGTAATTCGATCGGAAACTGCTTTGATCTGAACTTATGAATCAGTGGGGTCCTCAAGCGAGCACCTATGGTATTCATTATTGAGTATAGTATTATTGAAATAATACTGTTTTTTGCTATTTAAATTATTTCAATTAAAAAATGTAATAAACATTAATAAGAGAAAAATACAAATTGAAACTACATTGGTTAGCCAGGCCGGGAAAATATTATATTTAGGGTCACGATAAAAAAATATTGGGAAACATTGGCTTAGAAATAAGTTGATAATAACCTTACTGTTAAACTTAGTAAAAAATAGGGTAGACTTGATGGTTCAGTAAAAATATATAGTAGCTTACTTAAATCAACCCTAGATGAAATAACTATTTTATTTTTTACTAACAAAAGTACCCAATGAATTGCGTGGTTACCCCGGGCAAAGCCTTTCTTTGCTTCAAACAAACAAAAATAAAATACTCTTAATTTAAGTTTTTCTGGCCCAGTTTTTAATATATTAAAAAAAAAACACTTCTGTGACCGCGTGGTCTAATGGACTGCTCTCTCAGTCTAGACTGCCGATGAAAAAAATTATCAATAATTTAAAACTCCAGCTGGAGGTACATATGTTTGTGTAAAGGGGCCACTAATTTTAAAATTCCAGACCCCTGAGTGAGGTATAAATCGTGTAGTGTTCATTACAGACAGTCAAACAACTTTATTTGATTAATATAGAAACCAACTCGTTCATCAAATCATACCTAATACAATCAAAAGAGTTTGTGTTGTAAGTTTGCTAGTGACATATTTCAATCTAATATATGTTATACCTTTCACTAATGAAACTAGACAATGTTCTTAAAATAGTGAATGGGACTCACAGGTGGATAATAAATTAACCGACTGCTATGAACAAACGTGCCGGTCTTTTATTTAAAATTCTTCAGTTAAAAAAGAACGTCCTTCTCGCCGATTTGAACTACAAAAGGGAAACACGTTTGGAGATCTTTTGAAGTGCAGACAGGGCAAGAAAGAAGCATGTATGTATGTATATATATACCGAGTGAAATATGCAGAGCCCGTTTAGTTTTAATAGAACATTCCACCTTCACCATTTAATGTGCGGTGGCAGTGGCGTGAGACGAGAAGTTAATTTAAGAGGTACTGTAGGCGCTTTACGCGAAGACCCCACCAAAACACCGGTTTCTCATTAAAATAACGATGTATTATTTTTGTTATTAATTTATTAAAGACCATTAGTATTTTAAGTTTATTGCCTTGGTCTCCAAATTATGGTATGAGGAAGGTATAACCTAGAGGAAAAGTACCCACATTTTCGTGGGGGAGAGTGACCATTTAATAAAAACTCGTCATTATCCCAACTGGTATTCGAACCCAAACCTGCCCATCACCAGTAATTCAGTCACCAATCGATCACCGATGTAGGTAAGTAAGGATGTTATGTTGTGTCCCAGTTCCACCCGATTGAGAATATTGATGAGACCGCCGACATCTAGGGCCGTATGTATTATAATCGAGATTGACTTACATCGGTGGTTTTTACGGTCTATCGCACCTCTATCGTGTTGGACTGGATTGTCGGTGACGGGGTTCTAATCTAGATCGGGTGTACTGAAGGTAAATTTTGGCAATGGTTTCCCACTCTCACTCCACGCAAATTATGATATATTAATATAAAATTATATCTCTCTCCTCCCTAGTCCAACAGCATTATTTATTCATTATTTTTTTCATTTATTTGACGTTTTGAACGTGGACTTTATGAAAGAATTGATTATATCAAAATGTGGGGAATGCCAGGCCTCCACGGTGGTTCGGATTCCACGTTAAACTGTAGGTCCTCCATTTCATCTCACAATCACCCTACCATTACACATTAGCGTAAGTGCGTATAACCCGAACGGGTAGTAAGACGCGGTGCTAATAATAATAATAATAATAATAATAATAATAATAATAATTATATCAACAGATGACTTATAAACTAACTTAAATCTAAGAAAAGGCACAACACCCAGCCCCCGAGTCGTTAATTCATCACTGTGAGAAGGTAAACCCACATTTCACCTATGATAAATTTTTTGGCCATTCCAGGAATCGAACCCGGAACACTTAGTTCAGTAAACAGACACGCTACCGATTGAGTTAAGGTGTCGGACAACAGCATAATTAATGTGTGAGGGTAACCAAAACTGGTACAAAGATGTGGTGAAAACAAAATTATCGATATTTGAAAGTCATCCAATCCCCATTTGACCTGAATTGTTTATCTGGCTATTCTTACGGTCCAGGCGCGATAATAGAATAAATACGATCCTATCCTTGTGTTGTACGTTCGGAGACACGCGGGTGGAGGGGATGCAGGGGCTTGTTCAGAACAGCCAGGGGAAGCCGACGTGGGTGCTAAGACGGTGCTGATTGCGGAAGGCCAAGGCAACGTGGGGTTGATCCCTGCTAAGTTTTCATAAGATGGGGAGGCAAAGGTCATGGTGAAAATGTTTACATTTGTACCTAAGAATGTGGAAAAAGAATCGATACTTACTTTCGATACTAGTATTTTTTTACTCGATACTTTTATTAATATAGTACTCACACTCCGGTATCTGATCAGTATCGAAATAAACAACTTTTTTTTTGCTATCTTCGCTCATGTTGGGATTACATTTTTACTAGAGTGGACTGTGAAGAAAAAACAAACTACACTGTTTCAATTCTCACTCATTTTCTGTATGACACGCAAGAAGCAATTCTATCATTCAATATATTTTAGCTTATGATAAGCATTCAGGCTTAAGGTGGGTTGGAAGGCCAAACTTTCGCCAATCGCGCAACTCTTTCGGTGCTGTAACCTAACTAATGCACCCCTTCCTACTTTCAATAAAAAAAAGAAAAGAAAACCAGAATCTGGTATCTGGTATCTTGTAAAGTATAAATGGTCAGTCCATATTTAAACACGGTCTTTATGTTAATTTTATTTAACAAAAACGTGAGCGGAAATAATGGCTTGCTAAAGTCATTAACATCACATAAAAATCTACATCCATTTGATAATCCCAATCAGAATTATTTAAAATTATTTTGACTAGTAAAATTGTGGTGTGTTGCGTACTCCTGAAATCCTTCACATGACGCTGATGTTACACGTACCAAAGTCTGAAAAACAATGCCTTAAGTGTATTGATTAAAAGAGTAACTTTGTGGCAGTGCACCTCGATTTGTTTAGATAAGATATAAGAAAAGCACTACGATTGTTCACATGTGGAAAACCAACCCCGTTGCACAATGGGTAGGAATCCCATTTCTCGAAAATATAAAATTGTGACATATAAAAATTAGGGGGAGGGGAAGGAGATCCCAATTACATATTTCACTTTGAGCTTGAGATTAGAAGCGCATTTAAGATATATTCATGTTTCAAACATATTATACGTACATTCTATCACAACCTATTTATACAGCCTATAATAGTTCAAGCGTGTCCTCATGTGGAAAAATCATATCTGGCCAGAACTGGGACAGACCTGGCATTTTTCCACATGAGTCATCTCTCATCTGTGAATGGACTGGATTGACCTCGGCTGATGGACTAATATTCTGTGCTTAAGAAAACTGGAGCAGTTGGCGTCTCTAATTGAATATGTTGGGACACAGGGACAGAACATTCAAAACAGGGACTGTCGGCATATTTATCTGCTCTTTCCGCCATAAAGCAAATATTTTTGCGTACTCCCGCTGCCGCTGCCTTAGACCGACGTTTTTCAAGAGCCAAAGGGTCAGCAGGTGTATCACAGTATTACAGGCTCATAAATAAGTGAGAAAAAATTCAAGGAATAAAAATAAATCTCTTTAAAACCATTATCACCATTTTTTTTAAGTAACAAAATTAGTATAGAATTCTAGCTATTGAACTTTTGAACACAATCTTTTTAATGCTAAAATCTCGCCTTAAAAAACTAATGATGTGCCTTGACAAACGCCTTGCTCAGTGTGATGTGAGTTTAAAAATGTTAAAATTCGCTGCTTTAGACCTCGAGAGAATTATAGTGGGTGAACTTTGGTTAAATTAGTACGTTAAATTTTGAGCCATATAATCAAAATAATACCTATTTTGTTTTAGATGAGTTGATTGATTTATGAGTAGATGTAAATGCGAACATGTGACAATGAACCTGATGGAAATAAGGCATATGAGGCTATACGAGTATGACCAATATGTTATTGAGGGTTTCTATTTATTTAAATGACAAAATTCCAATTGCAAAAATTTTAGTGCCAATTTTTTACACTTAATACAAGAGTGTTGTTTTTTAAACTTGGAATCTTACTTATACATGCAATGATGTCAGAGTGCAGTAAAGGCGTTAAATTTGACATAGCTTGCCATTGATGGGTAGGTCAGAGTTTAAATCCCTGCTTGACACACTAGTGGTTTTTTGCAACATGTGATTCAAAGATGGTTGTAAAACTACTAGAACACAACAAATCAAAAATCACACCTCTTGCACACTGTCTCCTGATCGATCCAAAAAGTATAATAGTGAGGAATTTAGCCATTATAGCCCTGTAGTAGTGTGCAACACAAATGTAACAAACTTTTAATCCAGATGATGGTGAAAAATGGAAGCCATATTAATTTTAGTCAAATAAAAGAGATCATTTAGCTTGTGAACATTAATAATAAATGGTTTACTTCCTTGGTCTGACATAAATTTAGTCATAAATCTGCACTTTTTCTACACTTAA
>CABFVZ010005467.1:0-15725 GCA_902151445.1 Timema monikensis | reverse complement strand
CCTTTCCCTCCCGATAGTACTTAGTGCTTAAAAAATACTAACTTTACATTTTTTATTTTTCAATTATTTCGTTACAAAGCCACCCACTTCCCTTTCAAAGAATCCTCCTTGAACCTATTTTGATCAAAGTTTATGTTAATCGACTGGTCATAAAATTATTTTTGTAGCCAATTGTGCACATGATAGTGTGCTTTGATGTAAGATTTTATAACACCGCATCTTACTACCCATTCAGGTTATATGCTTAAGTACTAGTTATGCTAATGGGTTAGGAATTGGGAAGGTTGAATTTGAGGAAGTGAACCCACATTTGTGTGAAGAGAGAGTGGAAAATCATTTAGGAAAAAAACCCAGTTCACCCAACCAAGATTCAAACCTTAAATATTTAATAAGGAAACTTCAGGTTTATAATTGTCATTACCACGGATGGTGTTAGTGGGATCACAACATCAATAAGAGGCGAGTCATGTCATCCCAATATTCTGCTTAAGGCAATTGGCCCTTTTCATTTTGCATGAAAATGCAGTCATGGCAACAAACCGTTAGCTTCAAGAATTTTTATTGTTTTGCAATATTTATTTTTTTGAAACGGTTTGTTCAAGAATAGAAGCAAGTTGATTAAGTTATACTTTTTATATACACATCCCCTCTATGATTTTAACATTGACCAAATATCGATAAAATTGACATTTTTCAACAGAAAACTGCCGCCTTCATTAAAAAAATGTAACAATTAATAAAAATCAATACAATATCTTAGAAGGGGTGTTGAAAATATTAAAATAAACACTTTACTCTTTCTCGAGAAAACAGATATTTCCAAAAGTATGATTTCTCCGCAAGACCTGTCCGGTAGCTAGTGCCATTTAGGGCTTCCGCAATCCATCTGTTCTTGTTAGCGTGGAAGGATACTTTGGTTGGTTGTGAAGCCACAACACGCCTTTCACCATTCCGCCCACCATCCCAGAAAATAGGTTTAAAACTTGTACTCGACAGGGCCAAGGGCCTTAAATGAAACTCTAATTGTATGTACTGTAAGAGAACAGTGAAGTATTTTATTCAGTGAAATGAAAATCAAAATTTGGATCAATACATTAATTATTATTTTTATTTGTGTTTTTAATGTGTCTGATTCAGGAGGTAACAACTTGTTTTAATTTCTTAATTCATAGTAAAACTACGTTTGTTCTCTCTCTCATAAAGAGCCAGTGATACCTGCCTATCATATGTAGAATGATATACCAAATAGTCTTGATAGGTAAACATAACAAAATCAGTGTAACTAATTATTAAATAGCAATGCACAATAAAAACACTTTTGAAACAGTTAAAATGCATTTACTTTATCAGTTTGCTATTTTTCAGTATGTACATATATTTAATTCATGCCTAGTTCTATACAATTTTAATTTAACATTGTGTGGTTAATTAGAGTAAACATAATCAAAGATTTAATGAATGCACAATTTCTAGTAAAAAAATAAATAAAAAAATGATATGGAAACTACCAACCACTAGTAATCTTTTTTTTAAACTAACAAGAAATGGACAAAAAAATTGATTTACTTTTCTTAAACTTGATATGTTATAAAAAATTTAATTAATTTAATACATTGGCATATACCCGAGGATATGATCAAAAATTATTTCTAAACAGTTTATATGGTTTTCATAAACTCCACATAATGTTTTAAACAATATATTAACAACATGATTATAGATGAAGGTATTGTTTACTCTAAGGAATTCAACATGAGAAGCTGTTTTAACACTTTTGTTTGACTTGTCTCTCTGATTTCACCAGCCAAGAACATCTCGTCAACGACTGTGTACACCTGAAAACAAGGATATATATCTTTACAACAACCCAACAGTGTTTTTTTTAAATATATGTCTTTAAAAGCAGAACTCGGCAAACTATTTTTGTGAAGGGCTGGATAGTAGATATTTTAAACTTTGTGGGGAGATAAGTAAAATCGAGGATATTATGTATAGTATAGGCCTATATAAAATATAAAACAAAGTTTGCACAATTTTTTCACACATAAAATACAGAATATTATTATATACAAACATGGAGGTACACAAATCTCATACTTATAATTAGATATTTTCATTTTCTGTAAATTACTTATATTCCTGTAAATATGTATTGGATCACAGTAGCTTAAGCCCACATATACTGAAAAATAATATAGAAGATTTCTACCCTCACTTCAGTTGAGTTCCCTCTTTCCCTCATTTTACTTTCTCTTCGTGGAGTGATTTGGGCTTTCTTCTTAAGACTGTGTGCATTGTCCTAATTACTATAGTTATGTCATATATTTGCTTTCCTATAAGCTTGTTAAAGTGAATAAGATTTGGTCTGGCCCGCTTAAACAGTTAAACTTGTGGAAGTAGTAGTGGCATGCGGCAATACAGGATATGAGAGCCCGCTATTCTTTACTCTTTAACACCAGTATGTATTCAGAATCCTAATTTTGACATGATTGGCTAACATATAGTGACATGATAATCGATTTAAAAGATTTTTGCGAATCCAAATAATAAGATTTAAGGACTCGACAACATTTTTGACATAATTATAATTTTCAGAACTTTCCCATGACCCATGCATGGTAACCCTGTTTCTATGTCACCATTTGTAAATCTTATTAACTCAATAGAAATTTAATCAACCACACATATTAATCATTATAGCCTCAACACGCCGGTCAACTAATGTCTAAAACACTTGCGCAACTGATACATCAAATCTTGTCTTTAGTTATATATGTGGTTAATAGATGTCACCACAAAACCATACACCCCAATGTTAAGCTCTAGTTTATATTTTCTTCAAAAACAGCACCATAAAAGTTTCAAATAAAAAAAAATCTGACCAAATGAAAATTGTTAAGCCATGTTTACATTGTGGTGTAAATACATTTATGGCTTGTGATTTTGTCATTATTTTATGTTTATAATTTAGCAGCTTACTGTATATTATGTTTTCTTCCTAAAGTTATTAAAGTGTAGTTTATTTTTTACATTTTTTTCAAAGTTTATTATATATAAAAAAAGTAAGGTACTAGCTCATAATCAAACAACACTACAAAAACCGAACTTATACCAAACTGTAAGAAATTTACAATTTTTAGATTTAATTTACAAATTATCTGTTGTCTAACAAATGATTGAAAACTATTTTTATAAAGGCTGGGCCAATAAACACCTTTGCAGATAATGCTGATGCCGATATTTTGTTGCCAATTTTGCTGATAACTGATGCTGATTTAGTTTTTTTTAATGATCAATACATTAACTCTCAGTTAAATGACAAAATAACTAAACAACTATTTACAACAGTGGTAAATTGGTACTTCGACATTATGCTTGAATGTGCTCTTAAGAACTGAGCTCAGGGAGCGCTCAGTAATCGGAATGCAGCCGACGTCATACATAAAAGTATAATGTATTTTTAATTTTTTATGAATCCACAACAAATAAACTCATACTGGCACACCTATTATTGTTTTTGATAGTGTTTAACTTTGTTACTTGTGAAAATCTTTATCGCTAATATATTTATCAAGTATTTCATAATTTGTAATAAGCCTTAAGATAATAAAATTGAATGGTTTATTTTGTTTAGAATGTTGGGTTTGCTGTTTATTATACAATACAATATCTAAAGCAGAATTAAAGAATGTGTGTGTTTAAATGCAAGAAAATGTATTTAAATATTTTTGTTTAAACTATGAATTATATTTTCATGACTTGAGAATTTAAAATATATCTATAGATTTTGAATTATTGGCGTAAAATTATCTGCATGATAAAAAACCGCCTATTCTTGGCCGATTATGTCAATATCGGCCGATAAATCGGATCGGTTATCAGCATCGGCTCAGCCCTAATTTTTATTTAATAAATATTATATGTTTATAGTCTAAGTGTGATTTTTTTTATTTATATATGTTCAATATGACCGACTCTCTGGTCTAGTGGTCAAAGTCCTGGCTACAGATACAGAGGTCACGGGTTTGATTCTCAGCCTTGTGAGGACAAATGAGTAACTACCTACTTGAATAAATAAGTAGCAGTTCTGTTCTAGAAAACCGAGATTAATTTCTTGAGGGTTTGTTGAACTGATCGTTAGAAACTTTCTATCCACAAATGTTGGCACTTTTATCACTAAAGGTGGTGGCCACTCGTTCAGTATATAGCAAGATTGTGAGCACACACAGAGTTTTTATAATATGTTAAATGACATTTTTTTGCAGGAAAATTTAAAAGGCTAAGAAGCAAGTATGTGAAAATTGGCTCAAGTGTTTTCTCTAATAAAAGTGAAATGTTGCAAAAGGGTCGCTAGAGCCTACAAACATAAGTGAACTGTGACTGCTGGTATTACATAAGCAAGTATGAATTATAGACAAACAAGTTAATTAAATTAAAAATAAAGTTCCCTTTGGTAAAAATACTTAAATAACTAGGCCCTATTTAATTATTATTATTATTATTATTAGCACCGCGTCTTACTACCCATTCGGGTTATACGCACTTACGCTAATGTGTAATGGTAGGGTGATTGTGAGATGAAATGAAGGACCTACAGTTTAACGTGGAATCCGAACCACGGTGGCGGCCTGGCATTCCCCCCCTATTTAATTAAATCAGTATTGAGGACGGGGAGATCGAGGTTCGAATCTCGGTCGGGTGAACTGGGGGTGGTTTTTCCTAAATGGTTTTCCACTCTACCTCCACGCAAATGCGGGTTCACTTCCTCTAATTAAAAACCTTCCCAATTCCTAATCCATTAGAGTAATTAGTACTTAAAGCGTATAACCCGATCGGGTAGTAAGACGCGGTGCTAAGTAATTAAATCAGTATGTTAAAATCTTAAAACTAGGTATTCAAAAAATAATGTGTGTGATTATAGAATATGTATGGCTGAGTAAATTAGTAAAATGTTAAGCTTAATCTAACCTTTTCTCTAAATGTCCAAACTTTCTGGGTACAGTAGCCTACTTACCTTATAAAAATTGAAAACAAGGTCCAATTCGCAAACATTGTGGAAATATTCATTTAAAACTTCAACAAAATTGTGTATTGCCTCTAAGTAGCAGAGGTTATTGTCGTTTACATCCACACAGATACAGAAATACAGGCCAGCGTACCTCCGATAAACTATTTTAAAGTTGCGGAACTGAAAGAGAAAGTAATCATTCACCTTGTTATTGATAGAAATAATCAGTAATATAAGTCAAGACTTAGATATTGTTGTTAATAATTTACAAAGGTATGAATTCAATAAATTTAATCAATAAATTGATTGATTAAATTTATACCTATGTAAATTATTAACGACAATATCTATGTCTTGGCTTTTATTATATTCATTCAATTAGAATGTTTCTAAAATGATTTAGAAATAATCAGGCTAATTTATTTTAAATGTAAGCCTAAGTTAGATGCAACTTAGAATCATATTGTGTTTATTTCATTAACTTTCAGCGCAGAAAATAACAAACTAAATGAACCAACATATTTATTGAATAAAAAGATTTTTCAATAATAAAAATGGTACATTTTTTTTCCTTTATAATTAAACTAAATTAGAAGTGATAGCCATTAGATTATTTTTTAAATCTATTTTTATCTATGTTGTGAGTTAAATAGTTAGTATTTTACCTATTTATATATTTATTTGTGTGTGTATGTATGTATGTATGTATGTAGGGCCTCTACACTTAAATACAAACTTAGTCTCGCTATTAAGCTATGAGAATTAACATTTATCTGTTGGTAGCTTTGAGATAAATGAGTCAGTTAAAAACATTATCCTCTAGGCAAGTAAATAGGCAGATTCAGATATTGTATGATAAAATTATTGCCTCTGGCTCAGGAAACCAGGGTTCAAGCCTCCATTGGGTAGACTAGGAGTATTTCTACTTTCACATTTTCTCTTTACCTGAATTAAAAGTTGCTGTATTGCTTATAAAGATATATTTAAAATTTGGTTCAAAATACACACATGATCAGCCTCTTAGAATATTACTATGCTAAAAAAAACTTGGTAAGATAAAAACCCAATCAAATAAATTCTTGATCCTTTTCAGTGGCTGCATGGTGTAAAGTCACCTTTTCAATAGACTAGGATTGCCGATGACAGGGAGTTAGGAGTTTGAATTTAAGTTGGATGAGCCGAGTGTAGTTTCCTAAATCATTTCCCACTCTCCCTCCAAGCAATTGTGGGTACATGTTCTCTAAACTAGATCTTCCTCTTTCATAGTTCTACTTGAATAAGTGTGTGGATAGACCAGAGTGGTAGTGAATGAGTGCAAAAATTCTATCATGAATCAGATTAGGAATTGTACGGTACTATATCTAAGATCTACGTGCTAGAGTTTATTGGAGATCAAATCTACCTTGGAGTTCCTGTCAAATGTGTGGATTAGCTTCAAGCAGGTACTTTAATATCAACAGTTATGTTATCAAAATTATTTAGATTAAAGATAGGCCTACTCGTACACCTATTAATTATGACATTGGTTAGTTAAAAAAAATGTGAAATTCAACAAAAAGGTCAAGTGGTCACTTGACAATCAAATAATTTATATTATTTTTATGAGGTGTTATTGGTAATAGTGAAAACAGTATTTACTTAATGAACTTTGTTCTGTCTATTCTGCATTTTAGTGGCATTAATTAATGTTTATTATTATGGTTCTAACTCGCAAACTTGACCTAACCTAAATAAATACAAATTTTAATTAATATTCATAAAAATAATTAAATTTTTTAATATTAATCAAATAAATATTGATTTAACTTTTATATGAATAGTCAATATTTATGTTTCTATAGTTTCTATTGTAATTTTAGTGAGTTTGGTTTTGATTTTAGGCCAATTATTCAAAATTATCAAACTTTACAAATCTTGGTCTTATCTAATTTGCATTCCTTTTGGTAATAAGAGTACCGGTATAGAAATATGTTCTAACAAAACTAAGAAAGTAATTTGTATATGATCCGCTTCAGTGGTCAAATAGTCTAACGAGCTACTCTCATAGTAGACTAGACTGTCGATGACAGGAGATTGAGGTTTGAATCTCAGTCAGGTGTACTGAGGATGTTTTTCCAAAATGGTTTTCCACTCTTTCTCCATAAAAATGTGGTTACACTTCTTAGGACTATAACCTTCCTGATTCTTAAAACCATCAACACAATTAGTACATTTAAGCGTTTAACCCGAACAGTCAACAAGATGTAGTGCTAATAAAATAAAATGTATGTGTACATTAGATATAAGGTGCTGTTTCAAATTTATTTTTAATTGTATATGATTCAAATAAAAAAAAATTCAAAACTCATTATAGAGTTATTATGTTCTATTAAAGGTTGTGAGGTTATGTTAATGATGCAACTTTTCTAAATGCAGTCTACATAACTTAAATAGGGTGATGAAATGAGGCGGTTGTAGAAAAGTTGGGGCCTTATCTGGGTTATCAAGAAATATATCAGTATCTAATAAAGGCGAGACTCTGAGCATGATTGGCTCCAAGACAATTATAGCAAGGGAAAGTTTCCATTAGTGAATAAAACACAATTATTCTGATGTTAAAAAAAATGAGTTTGAGGATCTTGTAAAAAGCTCATTGGTAAAGTTTAGGAGGAAGTTAAACTAACAAAAGTGAAGATTATCCATAAAGTAGCAATTCAATTAAGATACAGTAACGTATATATACTTTCTTATAAACTCAAAAAAGTTAAAGCTTACTTAAGGCTAGACAATAAAAAGTTCAAATATCACCTCAACAAAATTGGTATGCTTTGCATCCCTGACTGTAACAACGGCATGCACTTCTTCTATCAATTTCTGTTTCTCATCGTCATCAAAATTCATATACCATTTCGCAAGTCGAGTTTTCCCAGCTCTATTTTGAATAAGAATGAATCTAATCTGCAAATAAAAGAAACAAATTAACAAAGATCATAATAGGCCTACTATACTACTAACAACTTTGGTACGAATCTAGTTATGAATTTAAAATGTTTAGTTAACAAGTTGTAGATATATATGAAGTTGTATGATTATCATTTAAAAGTGACAATCATAAAACTCATACGTTATTCAGTAAAAGTATATACCATTTTGTCTATCACAAAGTGTATATGTTACTCCCCTTTATTGTTATATGTATTTTTTTGTTTTTGCACCACTTGTCAATTGTCAAAAACCAAAATGCGAACGTAAATTACTGATTAACACAAGTTAGCCAACAGAACGTTAAACAAAGTTTCAATAGTAACCAAAGAAAAAATAGAGTGATATTAAAAACAGGTAAAAAATATAGATAGATATCTAAGTTTTATAATGGTTATAAACCAAGTTAAATAATTTTAATTCTATTTATACTTATTAAAATAACTTTCAGGTAAACTCGGGAAGAAAAGCATTAAATCCATGATATTTGCTGATGACTTGATGGTTTGGGAGAAGAAGGAATAGGACGTACAGGAACATCTAGAGTAATGGAATAAGGACATGTGGAATGCAATTTAGAATGGAAAAGTGTGAAGTTATGGTAAAGAAAAGGAAAAAGGGTAAGGCCTAGTAAAGCTATGAAATTGGATGTAATAGAGCTGAAAAAATTACAAAAGGTAAAATATCTTGAAAGAGTGATTGAGGGGTAAGGTGGAATTAGAGAGGATCTAATGAGAAGAGGACAGCGGGAAGAGATTTCTATAGGTGTGTAAGAGACCTGATATGGAAAAGACCATTGTCACACATGTAGCAGAAACATGAACATTGAATGTAAGGAAAGTGTAGGCTATGAGAATGAAGTTTGTGAGGATAATGTTAGCTGTCACGATGAGAAACCGATAAAGAATGAAGTTAACCAGAAAAAAGTAGGATTAGAGGAAATACATGAGATATAAGAGAAAGCAAGATTAAGATGGTATGGGCATGTAATGAATATGGAGAACGAGAGGATGCCAAAGAAAATGTTGGAAATAAAGTATGTAGGAAACAACCTCAAAGGAGGCAAAGACAGGGATGGGAGAAAAAGATAACAGAAAATTTACAAGGAAAAGGTGAATAATGGAAGCAATTTAATTAGGGAGAATGGTGAAAGGCTACAGGCTGAAAACAGTTGATGATGATACTAATTGGAGTTCTTTAAAATTCAAAAAATATAAACTAATTTATGTTATTAATTATTGATTAAGCTTCCTAATTGATTATGTTTTTCTCAACAATATTCAAAATGAGATGAGATAGCATTGTGACTGACTGGCATTCTTAAGATCTCTGCTTAAGATTATAGAGACAATCTGAACTAGAATCACTGAGAGTATACCGTGAATATGAATAGGTGCATTGCTAATATTTAAGTTACTAATATAATTCTTAATATAATATTATATTCTTATTATTATAATTATGACCTTATGATGGCCTCTCAGTTCTTCATTAGATGTCAAATAGGTTTGAAAAATTTTAAATCCGACATGTTTTAACCAAATATTTCGATTAGCCTTGAGAGTACCCGCACCTATGATAGTATTCGCTGCTTACGATAAAGATGCGTTACCGACAGGTATTGACACATTTTAGCCAGTAGACCACAAGTACAACCGTTGCTCAGTCCCACACTGAGCGCGCTTGCACGGTTTCTACGAACCAGTATCCCTACTATAGAGACTTCCTTGTCGGCCAGTATACCATTGCCCATATCACTACTACTAGGAGGTAAGGTCTATTCTAAACTATTTACTAAAATAAACTGTACAATATCAGTCTTGCATCTTCAAAGCAATTATGGGAAGCTAGGGTTAAAAATGAAGGGCCTACCTGCTGAAGAGCTGGCGAGAACATAGACTATTGGAACGTGTGATGTTAAAGGAGAGTGTGTGTTAAAGGGAATGAACTATTAGAGGAAATGATTGGAAGAAAAATTAATATTCTGTGTGTATGTAAAACCAAACGGAAAGGAAAAAAGATGTTTTGATTACGAGTGAATGAAATTCCCTTTTGGAAGATCTTTTATTCTACCTACCAAAATACTACCATACGGTGGGATCCTATTAGGAGATAAGGCATTTAAAATTTGCTTCCTTCCTAAATCATGGTAAATATTAGTTTACATCAACTTATTTAAAGAATCAAGTCACGAATTTCGAACTCAATTATTATGCTGTTAATAGCTTTTATTAGCTCGTTCATTTCATTTAACTATCGTACACATTGATGTTTATCATATATTTGTATAAATTGGCGAACAATATCAAAATATATCTTTGTCTTGTATGTTTGTAAAAGTATAAAGAGACACCCAAAAGTTTATCTTGTTCTTACACAATGATGTGCAGACGACAGCTCAAAAATGTCAGTCTTAGGGCTGGTTTTCATTATGATAGTATTATCACGATAGCAGCTCTCACGAAAGTGTATAATAGCAGCTCTCACGTTGGCTAGCTGTTTTTAAGGTAAGTAGCAAAACACTGTGTTAGTGAGATAGTTGGCTACAAAATGGATGCAGTTATGCAGGCCATTGCTGAGGTTCACGACAATTAGTGAAATCTAATATAAGTAGACGATATAAAAAGAAACTAATATAGACCAGAAAATGGTTAGCAAGAAAAGGTACACTTGGTACATCAAATAGCCTACTCAACAAACTTGTTATAGGAGGCCATCATATCGAATGCCATACCTACTGCAAGTTATTGTACACTATGCACACACAACGAAAAAGTAAGACAAATAGACAAAATAAACAGAGAGACCAATAAACTACAGCCACAAAATATCAGAGCTTCCTCAAAACAAAAACACAAAATGCTCTCCACTATTATGAGAGTGAACTGTTAAACATTTGCACGGTGATCGTTGAGGTAATAGTTGAAAGAACTCTCGCGATAGTGCTATTATCACTATCGCCAAAGTCTGGAGAGTTTAATCTTGCGATAGTACTATCATTAGAGTGAGAGAGAGAGTGATAGTTAGCGTGTTTAGAAGATGAGAGTATTGTGATAGTTTCCATCGTGTTAGCAACTATCACAATTTACTATCACCATAAAAACCAGGCTTAAGGTTTACATCTAGTTGTACTATGGAGATCAAAGAGTCGAACAACTAAGCTCTTTGTGAGAATGTATGAGTTGGTGTCATCTAGACGTCTATAGGTACATTTTAAAATAGGCAGTTGTAGAATGGTTGCTGGTTATGCATTGGTGGAGGATGAAGACGATAATATGAGAGCTGAGTTTTGGAATGAGCTTAATGAAGTCTTAACTACATGGGAACTAAATGGAAGAATTATTCTGTTAAGAGATATTATGAATTGATGGATACCCATCACCCATAGAGAATTCATAGAGTCTTGGGAAGTGAGAAGAGAATGGAAATTAGTTAGTGAGTCTGTGTTTAGAAAAAGGTTCATAAGTGCCGAACACATGGTTTAAGCACAAAGATATTCACTTGTATAAATGGCAAAGGGGCGATTCATTACCGATGATTGATTTTATGGTGTATGATGAGAAACTTAGGAGTTTGGTAAAAAAAAAATATTCTAGGGTGTTGCTTGCGTGTGTGTGTGTGTGTGTGTGTGTGTGCTGATTGTAGAATGGATCACTTCCCAGTTATCTCAGTTGTTTAATTAGGTAGGAATTTAGTGAGTCAGCAGTGCAAGAGTATTATACAAGTAACAACGAAAATGAAAAAGTTGCGGGATAAAAGTGTGAGAGCGAAATATGGAAGATTGTTGGGCAAAAATTTAACTTTACGAGATCATGAATGTAATGTTGAAATAAAGTCTAACAATATATAAAGTGCTTGAAACAAAATAAAAGAGGTGTTACACCCTCCCTGTTATCTTATAGTAATAGGCCACCAAAAATACCACAAGGATGGGAGGGAGTAAGCTAAAATACATAATAATAGAAAGAAGTAATTGCCGAGTTTAAGAGTGTTAATAATAGTTTATTGAAAAATATGACAACGATAATTCAAGGGGCCTTAAGGGTAATCTTGTAGCTGTAGTTGAAAAACATTGTACAATAGAAAGTTTCAACGAGAAACGATAGAATAACAGGCAGAGTCGAATAGACAATGTTTACTTTAATCAGTTACGGAAAACAAAGAATCATAATCACACATAATTATGAGCAACGTATAGCCTTATGAGCTCCAACAATTAAGAAAGTGTATGTGCTTCAAAATACAAAAAATAGACACATATTAACTAAAACGGCTATGTTACAACAAACATTACATTTTAAACAAACGTGAGAGTTCGGCTTCAGATCGTAAGTCGAATCTCTCACGGGACTACTAGAAAAAAAAAACCTTTTAGAAAGTCATGGCATAAATGACAACCAACAATGGTTACAGAATTAATATTCATAATTAAAGACTTTGTAAAATTTAAAGTTAAATTTAAGGCAAACAGCGAAATTTACGTTACATTGATATACTAGCAAACAAAATAATTAATTTAAATGCACCTCAACAAAGCTATTGCACAAATATCAATAGTTAAATATTTACAAATGAATTAATAAGCAAGCGCCTGGGGGGCGAAAAATAATATACTTTAAAAGAAAAAGATTTCTACAATAAAACTCATATTTAAACCAAAAATTCACAAGTTTATTTCTGATGTAACAATTTAGAGTCCTAATTTAAATGACCTAAGTTTCAATATTTAAATTAGAATAACGAAAATTTACATAGTTTTACAACTTTCCTGATATAGTCCATTTGCAGGAAAGATCGTCACCAGACGATATCGGATATTAACAGTCCACACACTTATCAAAAGTCCACCTATGGCGGAACCAAAACAAACAGTCGTTCATCCTCGATGGCGTCGAAACGAATAATAGTTGTTCATCCTGGGTGGCGTTGAATCGAATAGTCTTTCATCCTCGGTGGTGTTGAAGCTTATAGTCATTCACCCATGGTGGTGCTGAGTCTAATAGTCATCGTTGTCTTATGTGCCACCATATTAATAGCGTCTTGTTACCAAGGGAAACAACAGTGGGAGGAGTAGAAACTAGTGGGTGACGTCACGTTGGTGGACAGCTACACTCATTAGGTCACGTAGACCGTTTCTCTTCCCGCTCTACGATTGGTCATCGCGTATCCAAAAAGATCACCCCAGGTTTGTTGTCTAGTGATCTTTTTAACTGGAGGCACTGATGACGCAGATGGGCAGGCGATGATTTGGTGGTTGGTACCACTCTCCACCAGAGGGCAGGTAAGTCTGCTCCCAGTCTTGAAAGCTGTCTCGGTAGTGATCCATTAGATACTGGAGACCAGACCGACCGGAACATCAGCTATTTAGATACCATAGCAGATTTGCCCCACTCATCGATTTAGGACGTTTTGAAATTAGGCCAGGCTTGAAGGCTGTGCTAGCCAGAAGATTCAGAGAGTAAGTACTTGAACAGTTTATATTGTAGAGAGTTGATTGTGAATTTAATGCTTGTGTTTAGCTTGAAACTACATGTAACTAGAATAGAGAAGAGCTCTATTCTAGGAAGGATACGTTAATGTTGACGTTCTTCGAAGAGGGTAGTCTGAATCGAAAGAGAATTTATGTTTGTAGGTTAACATGAGGTGGGGTGGGGTTGCTTTATTGTAACGTACTAAGCTAGTACCGTTACAGAGGTTGTAGCTGAGTGCATGAAAGATGTGTGTGTGTGGATCTGCGATAGAGGAAAACTTGAAAAGAGATGCATTGTGGAATGAACTGGCAAAAGAAATTGCAAGAGAAAAGAAAGACTCATACAAACGAACGACTGATGGGAAAGTGAAACAGAACTGAAGAGGTTGTGGGACGTATACAAAGAGAAAAAGATGAATGCAAAGAAAGTAGTAAAAGAGAGTAAAGAGCAACTGAGATTAAAAGAAGGAGAAAAACGGAGAATGATTTTTGAAGAAAATAAGAAGCTGTTCTGGAAGGGGGTAAAGATAACAAAAAAGGTGTATAAGGAAAGACCTATGCATTCAGAATGAATGTGGTGAGATGATCAGGGATAAAAACAGTGCGAGACAACGAATAAGGGAGTATTTTGAGCAATTGTATGACAAAAACCTAGATTAACTGGCAGAAAATACGGAAAAGGTTAGGATGAGTGAAAAAATTGACGATACTGAAGTGTTAAAAGCTATGAAAGTGTTAAAGAATTGCAAATCTGTGGGCGTAGATAGGATCACAAATGAAATTCATAAGTGTGGGGGCATGGTACTACTTGCCAGATTGTGTGTGCTGGGATTTCGAATGTTTCTAATGAGTAGAAGAACGTTGTCATTGTTCCTTTGTACAAAGGCAATGGCAGTAATAGTGAATGTAAGAATTAACGGGAAATTAGTTTGTTGAGTATTCAAGGAAAAGTTTTTGGGAAATTTTGAATTGACAAGGTGCATGCAAAAATTGTGGACAAGATTTGGGGTGTGCAATGTCGCCAGTTAGAGGCTGCATACACCAGATATTTGCAATAAAATACATTATTTAGAAATGTATGTCAGTAAGGAAGAAAGTTTACTGTAGAGTGATTGATCTGGAGAAAGCGTACGATTGGGTGAATAGGAGTATGTTATAGAATGTTCTGAGAGAGTATGGTGTATATGCATGGTTAGTAAATGCAATTATGGTGGTGTGTGATAGAAATAAATGGTGCGTTAGAGTGGGTGGGGCGTTAAGCGAACGGTTTGACATTGAACAAGGTGTTAGACAAGGTTATGTTATGTCTCCATGGTTGTTTTATGTATTCATGGAAAAGGGTATGAGGGATAATTGTGAGGATGCTGTTGGTGTATAAACGGAAAATGTGAATGTGAAAGTGCTGTTACTATATTTATATGATGCCGTATTAATGGCTGGGAATGTAAGTGACTTGCAGAATGCATTAAATCGTTTGAATGTGGCGACAGGTGGAATGGATCTTCGTATAAATGTCTCCAAAACTAAGGTGATATTTTTTTATAAGGAAGGATTGGGAAATGATTGTCAGCTTAGTATAAAATAATTTAAAATAAAGTAATTATATTGACTAATTATTATAAATATAATTTATTACATATAAATTGATTCATTTCTCACAGATAAGAATCAACGTCAATTTATTTTTTCAAATACGAAATGGCCTTGGAGAGTGGATTTTTTTAAAGACGTAACTGGCCATTTGACTTTAATCTAAATTTGTATGTTGAAACACATTTGATTTATGATATATTTGCGCATGTCAAGGCATTCAGGGCAAAAATAATTCTACTTGAAGAACAGGTGAACGTTACTTTGGCCCGCAAAAATGTGTAAAATATATATGGTCTCCCTTATGTACGCTCACCTCTCTTCTTTAATGTATGGTGAAAGGGGAACAAGAAATTAATATCCAGTGAAATATAATAACTCTAAAAATAAGGAGAGCCTTTAATGATTAGAATTATTGACCATCACGGATTCCAGATATCATACTCTTAATAGTATAAATGAAAATTCCCAATAACAACCGTTCACATATAAGAATTAAGATAAAAAATACAAACATTAATATCATAAATGAAAATTCCCATTAACAGTTCACATAAAATAATTAAGACAAAGAAAACACAAACATTAATATCATAAATAACAATACCCAACAACAATTCATGACAATGGTGACTTAACGAACTGCGATCAAACCAACAAATGCAATAATGCTCCTTACCCTTAACATTAAAATAA
>CABFVZ010005466.1:9475-22157 GCA_902151445.1 Timema monikensis | reverse complement strand
GCCGCGGGAGACAGAGAGCCTTTCTTCTAACAGTCTTTTCGCGCATGAGCGCTTTTGATAGATGTATCAGTTCACAAAAGCACTAGAGCGCGTTAACTGTCACTTTCTCACACAGAGTTCGATGTTTGTTGACGCGTTGTTGATGTGGCGTGATCATTGTCGTTGTACGAGAATCCAGCCGGTCCGTTGAATAGGGTGAGTAAGATATGTAGTTTGTGCCGTGTTAGTCTCTCCACGGTACAATGTTTGTAAAAGTTTAAAGAGAGAATAAATGACAAGGGAATTAGGACAGCAAAGATTATCTATTATAAATATCAACCAATGTTTAAATGTTATGTCCACATTATTAGAGAAGAGAATCTGAGACAAAGTCTTACTTGATAAGTGTAAGGCTCATTCTAACACAAGCCATCAAACTGAGAACTACATACATGCGTACCTGTCTGCCCCATCCCTGCCTGCCCACCTCACCCTTCCAACCACCCTCCCGCCTACCCACCTACCCACCTACATACATACATAATCACGCCGT
This sequence comes from Timema monikensis, assembly GCA_902151445.1. Taxonomy (NCBI): domain Eukaryota; kingdom Metazoa; phylum Arthropoda; class Insecta; order Phasmatodea; family Timematidae; genus Timema; species Timema monikensis. The sequence continues at coordinate 21,625 of CABFVZ010005466.1, read as the reverse complement.
ATCTTTACGGGGTCGGCAGTAATCTGTGCATATAACTCTAAAAAATCCGTACTTAATCCATCCTCACTAACTTTCTCCACACTTCCCTATCCTCGCATACTCCCTTCGCGTTAATAACATCCGTACACCGAGTCATAAAAGCTCTTTTATTATTGAAACTCATATTAATGTTTCTCTTTTTCACATTGGCTTTCCTTTCAAACCCCACTTCTTCAGTACCCATCCATTACGGACTATGTCCATACGATTTTTTCCAAGATGTTCAAGGGTTGGTTGCTGTCTAGTTACTGTGAAATAGATTAGTCAAATAAGATGTTCAAGGCTTCTAGTGACTGTGAAATAGATGAGTAAAGGTTCTTGACCCAAAACTAGTTTTACATTTTGTGACCAGAATTGTGGCTATTTGTTATAACATTCTTTTCATGTATATTATTTAATTTCCTGACCATTTCAAACAAAACTAAACCTAATTCAAACAAACCAAAATCAAATTTTAAACTTTTTGTTGTCATATAAGTTACAGAACTACATAAAATATATGTTAAAATATGCGATTATATGCAGGAATGTTCTAGTTTAGGTTGGTACAACTGTTAAATGTGTCATTCATTTTTTTAAGCCAATCTGTTTCTATGCATATGAACTTGTGTAACAGTGAGTCATGTTCTTAGTTATAGCATGTATTGTCAAGTCTAAAACCGGTTAATTATTTCTATAAACTTGTGTACTCAGACAGGTTATGGGCCCAGGCTTGTGATTGTGGATTTTAGGACGGATAATACGCGTGAGCTCTACGTGTTTGCTCGTTTGGGACACCGTTGCCAATCACCATAGCCATAATGGTTTTAGAAGAAGACAAAACGTACAGAATTCCGCTTTTTGATGGCACTAATTTTGACAACTGGAAGTTTCGAGTAGAAACTCTTCTAGATGAAATCGATCTGTTGCCCTTTATTCAAGGTGACTATCGGGACTTGGTGAAAATTGCGTCTAGTGATAATGCTGAAATTAAGGCAGAAAAGTAAAAAGAGCTGGACAAGCTTCGGAAAGCCGATCGTAAGTGTAAGTCACAGATTATACAACGAATATCGGACAGCCAATTGCATTGTGTGAAGGATAAGAACACCGCCTATGATATATGGCAAGTGCTTTGTAATACTTACACTCGCAAAGGTATTGCTAATCGGCTTTTATTACGCAAAACCTTGTTGATGATGAAATTTGATCCCTCTTTAGAGACCCTTGAATTGAATTTTATTAGGTTTGATCGTACTATTCGGGAATTGAAATCATCGGGAGCTAACCTCGAAGAATTAGATGTCTGCCATCTTCTCTTGACTATTCTATCTGAATATCAAGTAATTGTCACTGCCATAGAGACATTATCTGCTGATAATCTCAACCTGGCATTCGTAAAAACGCGCCTACTTGATTCGCGCCTACTTGATGAGCAGAGCAAACGCCAAGCAGAAGGTATCGATGGATGCAGCCAATCATTCTCTAGCGTTACTGATTGGAAGGCCAGAAAATAGAAATCTTCGCAGCCGGAATGTTGTCCCAATTGTAAACAAAGCATTTCAAAGCAAATTACTGGTAATAAGTTGTTTTTTCTGTCATAAAGCTGGTCATTTTCGTTCGGACTGTCCAAAATTGAAAGGCAAGAAGCAGCAGAATAATTCAATACGTAAAGAAAATGTAACTGAAGCTAGTGATGATGAATTTAGTTTGACTGTGTTAACGTCAGTGGCTTGTTGTGATGGATCTGTGTGGTTGCTTGACTCTGGCGCCACTGAACATATGATCAGTGATAAAAATATTAGTTTGGTCTCAAATAAGAGACGCCTATCAAAGTCTATCAAAATAAAAATTGCTAAATCAGGATCGATGTTGTGTGCTGAAGAGATTGGAGATATACACGCGTCTATGACTCACAAAGGTAATAAAAACTTATTGTCCCTGGATTACAATTTAATTTGCTCTCAGTTAGTAAGACGGACGCCAATGGGGTTGAAGTTGAGTTTGAAAAGGAGAACGCTACAATTCTGAAAGGCGATAATTTTGTGGCTGTTGACACTCGATCTGGTTAAGTGTATACAATATCTCTTTCGCCTCATGAAAAACATGTGCTGGTGTTGCTAGTTCCATTGTAGCATCATCTGATTTATGGCACAAGAGGCTTGGTTACATTGGCAAAACTGGTTTAGTTCACTTAAGTAAGATTGTTGGTGGAATCAAGGTTGATCCAAGATCGATCCCCAATTTATGTGACTCTTGCATACAGGTTAAACAAACACGTCTACCTCACACAAAGCCAAGCGTTAGAGTCAAACGCCCTTTGGAGATCATACACAGTAATTGAGAATATTATGTAAGGAACGAGCTTGTGAGAATATTAATAGTAATTAATTAATTAATTAATTAATAGTAATCTTGTAGGGCCATTAAGCCAGTATAATATGATCAGGTGTCTCAGAAAGAATGGGACGTATCATCATGGAGAAAACAGGCTGTTTACTCCTTCATCCTTCTCTTGATAAGTCACTCTAGACGGAAGCTGTTATGACTACAGTCTACCTAATAAACATATCACCTGTAAAAGCTCTTGAAAACAAGGTTCCAGCAGAAGTGTGGTATGGTGTAAGGCCTGGTATGTTAAAACTGAAGGTTTTTGGCTGTGTAAGATTACCTAATCAAGTTGTTAAAAGTAAACTTGACAGCCGCTCAAAAAGTGCTACTTTGTTGGTTATTTCCCGAATGGGTACAGGCTGTGGTGTCCACAGGAACGAAAAATCAGGCGCGGGTATGATATAATTTTTGATGAACATTCGTTCATAGCAGTTGTAACCTAACTCTTTCATCATCGCACACAAATAACGAACAGAGGTAGAGACAAGAGAGTTATATATTTTATTCAAAACAATCAAATACGCCTTAATGAGGAAGTGGAACATACAAGCGTTAGGCGTGAGCTAGTAAACAAGCCAAATGGGCTGGCAAGCGCATAGGTAACCACCAAGACCAGAGGGGCATGTAAACAGCAACAATAGGTGGCAACTCATTTAAGCGCCAAAAGTGGCGTCATCAGAAAACGACGATAATACACTAAGAGTTGACCTCCTAGTTAATATTAATTACACTTCTCATAATTGAAGGTTAAGAGCCAAGCCCAAGAATTAAATCTAAGGCGAGAATAGGATCCCAAGTTGTCGTCATCTGACAAACCCTAACTAACTTAAACATCGGTATGAAACCTTTCATTATTTATATATAAAGCTCAAAATACCTAACAATAATAAATACTCTGAATATCTAATAACAAGTAGAATGTCTACCAGAGAAATATTTACTTGGCGGCGCGTGACCCCTTCTTTAACTAACATATAAATATAAGTGATACAACGATATTAAACTATATCAAATTCAATAACAAACAAAATGTCCACATTATAAATATTATCCATGCCAGCTTGTGGCCCCACATTTAAATTACATCTAAACATAAATGACCCACCAATAAAAAACTATCCCAATCCTTTTTGACATCAAATAGATCATGACAACAGAAAATAATACAGAACATTTGGTTACTGTCCCTCTACTAGCTAAAGCAGGCCATGGAACTTTCCGTGAAGCAGATATAATAAATTTAAGATAAAGACAATCAGGTCAAAAGGTCTTCCCAAAACACCCAAGGAACGAGCACAGCTACGGGCTGGTCGCCAATGGTATCCAAATAGCTCATAGCCTTAAAGACAGAAAACCGTAAAAGAAATAATAATAATAAATATATGTAAGTTCTGAGCAGTAAATTTAGAATAATAAAGATTTAGCACCAAAGAGAATTTTGAGAAACATGTTGAGCCTACTTAATAGTCAGGCATCTCACCTCGAAAACCCAGGGTGTAATGCGTGATCACATTCTGGACTCCAACTGTTATATATCCTAAGGAAATTATGTGTTCTCGGGGCGCGGAGAGCAACGGAGAGGAAAGGGGTAAGGGTTCCAGAACAGTCTCCACTCGTCCACACGCATTTAAGTCTATACACCATCACAGTTCGTAGAAGTTCTGAATACGCCCACCGACGCGCAACGCTGCTCATTTGTTTTGGGGAGTGGTTCAACCAACACGGCTGGCAGCGAACCTCGGACCTCGAGCTAGTTCAACGTTGACAGTACTGCGGTGTGTATGTTGGATTGTTGTCGTGCCGGAATGAGTCAACTGGGGCTGGCTTGGTGAGTTATACAACTTCTCCAAATATATGTTGTAACAAGGTTACACAGTGATGTTGGTTCAACACCCTCTCGAGCTATTGAGGTCATCGGTTCGACTCCAAATGAAGATTTACTGAGGAATTTCAGGAAGAGCCGTCTTCAGGAGGAGAACAAGAGACAATTTCTGATGAAGAAGAGATTCCTGGAACTGGCGAAGAACTTGAATCTCTGCGTAGTAGCACGAGACCTCGTACTGCTCCAGCGTACCTAAATGACTATGTCGCACTGGCTCTTGGTGCTGAGTCATTTATTGACAACTTGCCAGAAACCTTTGAGGACGTCCATAGTAGAGATGATGCCCAACAATGGATGGCTGCAGTTGAATAAAAGTACTCATTGAAGAAAAATGAGACCTGGACCCTTACTGAGCTGCCATCCGGTAAACGAGCTATCAACTGTAAGTGGGTCTTCTAGATGAAGCAGGACGAAAATGGACAGCTTGACAGGTACATGGCAAGGTTGGTGATGAAGGGCTGTGCACAGAAGAAAGGGTTTGATTACAATGAAATGTACTCACCCGTAGCCCATTAACTACTGTCAGGACCCTGTTTGCCATCATAAACAAAGAAGATTTAATTGCCTTCCATTTGGATGTGAAAAATGTATTCCTATATGGAGACCATTCTGAAAAGGTGTACATGAAGCAATCACCTGGCTTCGTAACTGACAGCAACCTTGTGTGTGAATTATACAAGACCCTCTATGGAATGAAGCGGGACACGGGAGTGTATTATTATTATTATTATTAGCACCGCGTCTTACTACCCGTTCGGGTTATACGCACTTACGCTAATGTGTAATGGTAGNATTATTATTATTATTATTAGCACCGCGTCTTACTACCCGTTCGGGTTATACGCACTTACGCTAATGTGTAATGGTAGGGTGACTGTGAGATGAAATGAAGGACCTACAGTTTAACGTGGAATCCGAACCACGGTGGCGACCTGGCATTCCACACATTCACAAGATGTCTTGTCAGAGGTGTAGGAAGGGTTTGGTAATCAGAGACACGGGAGTGGACTGCTAAACTTGACAACTTTGTGAATTCTCTCGGATTTGAGCACTCTGAAAACTAAAAATGTATGTAAGCGTATTTTGACTTCAACAACAGCATAAAAACTTACCTTTTGGTTTACGTAGATGACATAATTTTGGCGGGGAACAATCTGCAGAAGTTGAATGACATAAAAACATATCTTATGTCAGAATTTGAGATGAAGGATCTTGGAGGTTTGCACAACATTATAGGTATAAAAATTTATCAGAAAACTGATGGTATGTCCCTTAGCCAAACAGCCTACTTGAAGAAAGTTCAAGAAATTTGGTATGGAACAATGCAAATTTGTCAAGACACCAATGGAGGAAAAACCACCTGAAATAACTACATCAGAGTGCACAATTATTTTTGTTTTTAAACTTACCGTGAGCTTGTTGGTAGTTTGATGCATGTGATGCTCTACACTCGCCCTGATCTGAGCTTCTCAGTGAATTTCTACAGCAGGTATCAGAGCAATGCAACAAAAGCTCACTGGATTTGACTTAAACGAATACTACAATACATTAAAGGAACACTTGAAGTTGGTCTCTTCTTTCCGAAGAGCTGTGATGTCGCCTTACGGGCCTACGTTGATGCGGACTGGGCCAATGACAGCGATGGTCGTAAATCTACATCTCGGTACTTATTCCAAGTTTATGGTGCCACTGTTGGTTGAACTACACGTAAGCAGACTACAGTCGCCCTTAGCTCGACGGAGTCAGATTTTGTCTCCCCGTCAACCACATCATCCGTTCTACTCTGGTTGAGAAGACTATTCCAGGACTTTGGGATCACTCTAGAACCCACAAAGGTGTACGAGGACAACCAGTCATGCATAAGATGTTTGAATAAATGGGAACATCGAAGACTAAAATATATTGATGTCAAATACAACTTTGTACGTGATTTGTATCTAAATGGTGTTATTGATGTGATTTATTCGGAGACAAATGAACAATGTGCTGCATTCTGACAAAGAGTTGGGTTGGAAACAAATTTGAGTACTTTCGTAATTATATTGGTTTAATAGAATGCTGATTCACTAGAGTTTATTTGTAAGGGTACATGTAGAACATTTTGCCTAATTTTGTGGTTGTAGTAGAAATGAGGAGGAGTGTTAAAATATGCAATTCTTTGCAGGGATATTCTAGTTTAGGTTGGTAACACCGTTAAATGTGTCGTTCGTTTTTTTTAGCTAATCTATGTCTCGCAAAAAAAAAAAGTGTTGTGCTCTTTCTAATAAAATAAACTTGTTTGTGAAAAATGAGCTCTAAGATATGCCTTTTAAATGGAAATAGTGTGGTAAACAGACCAGCCAATAAGGTCGATTCTCACTCAGCTGGTTATAAAAGAGAAAATAAAATAATAACAAGGTCCGAGTAAAGTTACTCGAGTAATTCCGGAAGAATCGAGTAGACCAGACTACACAACACAATCGAGTTACTTGATTATTTTTACTCGATTGTGCCCAACACTACCTAAGCCACAGTTGCTAATGTTCACACTTTGTTGATTTACGTCTACTTGCAGACACCCATGCCGGCACGTAACATCTCGAATCTCTCTCGAACCAATGACTTTGTCAATACATCCGACAGCTTATTTTGTGCATCGATGTGCTCCACAGCAATCCGACCACCAAGTAGCACTCACGTATAAAATAGTTTCGCACTTCAATGTGCTTCGATCTCTTGTGGAATTCAGGATTTTTTTGTAAGTTTCGCAACACTTGAGTTGTCCAAACGCAGCATTGGAATTTCGTCACCTTTTGTACCAAATTTGATAAGTAGACGTTCCAACCACAATAACGCTTTAGCGCTTTCACTGGTAGCGACAAACTCCGCTTCCGTTGTCGACAATATTATCATCAGCTGCAATTGGCTTGACCACGCCACTGCACGCCTGCATACATCACCAGGATGTCACTCGTTGACTGTCGTGACTTGATGTCACCAGAAAAATCAGTATCACTGAATGCTTCAAGCGTTCTTTTGTTGTTGCTTGTCCGATACAGCAATCCGTAGTTGCTCGTTCCTCGCAGATACTTGTAGATGCCTTTAACATCCATCCAGTCTGCTTCTGTCGAGTGTTCTATTGACCGGGCAGCCCGAGACACAGAAAACGCTATGTCTGGTCGTGTTGCCATCATCAGGTACATGAGGCATCCTACTACCTCGTGAAATGGCGCATGATTTACAACCAATTTCCCAGTTCTACCATCTCTTCGGTCACAAGGCGTTGCCACTGAGTTTTCCTCATGCATATTGAAGTGCTCTAGGATTATTTTTGTGTAGGCACGCTGGCACGCGAAGATACCTTCTGAATGTTGTTCTATCTGCATGCCCAGGAAGTTTTCAAGAGATCTTGTCTTTATCTTGAAGTTGAGACTCATTTGAACTAAGAGCGCATCAATTTCATCTTGATCACCCCCAGCGACCACACCATCATCCACATAGATGGCGACAATCAACTTCTTAAGGTTGTGTTCACGAACAAATAGACAGGGATCAGCCGAGGTAGCTTCTAAACCTTGCTCTTACATGAAGTTGACAAACCGCTGATTCCAACACTGTGGAGCCTGTTAGAGACCATACAGATTTCGTTTGAGTTTGCACAGCCAATCACTGCCTTCATTGAATCCTTCCGCTTGACGCATGTATACTTCCTCCTGAAGTGTGCCATACAGGAAAGCAGTCTTAACATCGAATTGAAACTGTTGAATTTTCTCTACAGTAGCAACTGCAAGCACAGAGTGCACCGTGTCATAGCACGCTACCGGATTGAAAGTCTCACTATAATCAATGTCCTCCTTTTGAACATATCCTTTAGCAACAAGTCGAGCTTGGAACCTTTGTATTTACCCATCGGCATTCAGCTTCGCGTGGAGCATCAAGCGGTTGTTGATGATCTTTGCACCTTTTTGGACACTCCACAAGCTCTCACGTATCTGCTTGCCTCATGCCTCTGAGTGCTGAGAATGTTGTACCCTTGCAGCCGTCTGTAAACTGCGTACCCAACGAGTTTGAATACCTGTTGTTGCAGACTTCTCCTTATCAGCCTTCACCTTCCAACAATTCTTCTTCACGCGACCAGCTTTTCCCATAGTAGAAACAGCTGTAAATGTATTTATTGCTGTGCGTTGATTTACATATTACGGATTTACCCATTTACGGATTTACCTATTGTTGCTTTGGTCACTGCTGGATGATGCTTATTGGTCGACACATGTGCCACGAAAGCGCTTGATTCCACTGCTACTGTATTTGCTTGTTGCCACTCTTCGATTGTACATAGCTTCTCAAGCAAGCTGTTTGTTGTGCGCTTGTTGTCCTCAAGAGACTCTCAAACATTGTTGAATTACTGGTACTCATGAACAACTGTCACCAAAATGTGTCCATGCAGCAGCTCAACTGGTATTTCCTGTGAACCTCGTCGATGAAGATTTGTATTCATATCTGCAAACAACTTTTTGGCCTTTGCAACGTACGCCACACTCTCCATGTCCGGATCACATTCGAGCCTGAAAAATTCCGTCATCAGAAGATTTATTTGTTGAATGCTGCTCTGCTCGTACACGCTGACAAGCTTGTCCTAGATATCCTTGGCGTTGGTATACATCAATAGCTTTTAGCACCTACGACGTCTACCCCAAAAAGAATTACAGAAATAAAATAATTTCTGCACTGCAATGTGCACTACCGTACGATGTACTCCTGATGATCTCATTAACACAAATAAACGTTCACCCGAAATCTTCATTTGTTTGACCGTGAAAACCAAGCCACACAAATAAAAACCAGTCAACTTGCACTTTTAAAACCAGATTTTACCACAAATCCACACAAGTATGATCTGGCCCCATAACTTGTTTATTTGATATATGTATATTAAATATATTGCAATAGACTAAAAAGAGAACACTTATTAATTGTGCTAAGTACAAAAGAACAACACCATTAGCGTGTCTCACAGATAAAAAGAGAGAGAGAGAGAGCAAAAATAAAAGTTAATGAACATAGGCTAGCACTAGATGGCAGCACCATGCAGTGTGCTTATATCTTCAACAGGAATGAGCTCAATGAAGTGTTGAATGCATGGGAACCGGGTGAGAGAATTATTATCTTGTTATGAGATATGCATGGATGAGTGGATACCCAAAGAGAGAATTCAAAGAGAGTCTTAGGAAGGTTTGGTGATCAATGGGTAAACGAAAATGTTAATTGATTAGTGAGTCTATATGTGGATACGTGCGGGTGAGAACCTTAAAAGAGATACAGTGTGGAATTAACAGGTGAAAGAAGCTGTGAGAGAAAATAAAGAAGCTTAAAAACAAATTATTGCTGTGAAGAGTGAAGCAGAACTTACACAAAGATAAAATGCAAGGAAAATAGTAAAGGAGAGTAAAGAGAAAATGAGATTAAAAGAAGGAAAAATAATGTAGAACGATTGTAAAGGAAATAAGCATACGGCCCTAACACTATCACAACACACAAATTCAAATATTATGTAATTTAAAATTATAAAGTTTGCATTAGTAGACTGTAGAACATGTTACTACAGATAAAATATTAGCATGTACACCATCAGAAAATAGTCTCTAGTATTTGTCGCTTTTATTTCTGCTGAGCGAACTGGTCAACGATGCCAGACAAATCCCTTTTATCCAATAAGTGACCTTCAATTAAGACGATTGTGAGTGAATTAAGACGATACTCTGTCATGTTGGTACGCAGATACAGCAAATCACAACAATCACACACACGATGAATCCACCCAATTATTTTAACTGGCAGAAAAATATATGTATTTTTTCTCATCATTCAAAATTTCCCGCCCCTAAAAACTGCCACCGTAGGCTCGTGCCTACTTGTCGTATGCGTAAATCCGCCTGAGTGTAATTTTGGTAGACTGTAAACAACATGGATGATAACTACATATTTAAATGCATTAAAGATTGTATTCGTATTTTGTACATGTAAAACTGAATTGTATATCTTTTAATTTAAATATTTCTTCAGGCAAGTGTGGTATAAAACTTCATTATTTTCAAGCAATAACACTTTCATTAACCAGAGACATGTTTTCGCATAAAAACATTGAAATAATACGTTAAATTTGTCCCCCTACAATGAAGCAGACGATAAACTTGGGCGTCGGACTTTGGTCCTTGGCAATGCGTATGTTTATGTCCATCTAGTATAATATAGAGATCACTCACTGGGCACAAGTAATATCTATATTATACTGGCTGGACATAAACACACCCCTTGCAACTGACCAATTCATGATGCTAAAGTTTGTCGTCTGCTTGCTAGCGAGGGGACAATTTATCGGTTTATTTTAGTGTTCTTGTGTAAAAACGTGTCTGGTGAATAAAGTTGTTTTTAATAAAAAAATTCAGTATTATACTCCACTTGACTGAGACACATTTACATTAAAGGATATACAATTCAGTTTTAAAGGTAATATTGTACAAATAAGAATAAAATCATTAATATATTAAAATATGTAGCTAACACCCATGATGTTTACAGTCTACCAAGACTACAATATATATATATATATATAGTTTTTATTTATTCAGAAGTTGTTTAAAAAAAAAGAGACAAGATCGGCTCGTATGCAAATAAACATCCTAATATAGGCGTGGTTCATTCACTAACTAGTTACATACATTTAGGAAAGTGAGGTCTATTACAGGGTATACATTATTTGTCCTCACCCGGCCACATTATTTTAGATGCACTCACCCCAATGATGGTACAACTGCAATTAAACATAAGAGTATTCAACAAAACACCTTTACCAAAAAAAGTACAGTATACATACACACGATATACATAAAATTCTGCTTCAATTATAATATCAGTTTCTACAAAATTACAGATAACGTTTCATCCACATATCACCTGGTCAACATTATTTTCCAGAATGTATATTTTAACGTCCTTTTTTAAAAAATTGAGTTTTTTCATCTTCATTTCTTGTGGTATTATGTTGAAAAATTTTAGTCCCTTAATCTCTATTGAGTAGAGTCCAAAAGTAGTGGTGTTTACTCTGTTCTGGAAATAATTATTCAGACTTCTTGTAAAGTAATTCCCCTTTTTGTATTCCCCAATTTTTAGCTTACTAATAGTTCAGCTGTTTTCAAGTTTATATACCATTACAACCGTATAAAAAAATAGCTTCAGTTAATTTCAAAATACCGAACCTTTTAAGCTTAATGCCGCCATCCTCACCGCTGGGCAGCAGAAAAATATTTTTTAGTGCTGTGTTATGAGTGGTATTAAATGACTTTTAAAAGTATTACCCCAGATTACATTTAAGTAGGACAAATGCAAGTTAACCAAAGCAAAGTAGATGGGCTATAACACGTTTAGAGTGAATTTGTAGGAGAGTTTTCTTAGTATCCCAACTGGACCCCTAATTTTTGTTGTGACATGGTTTATATGTGAGCTCCAGGATAGTGAGCTGTCAATGGTCAGATCGAGATATTTTGCTTTCCTTACTTGTTTCAAAACGTTATTCCCAAAGATTATCTGGTAGATATCTATATTCTTTCTAACGTAGTTAGACTTTTCAAGATTTAGCAGTTTATTGACTCTTAACCAATGGTATGACAATTTCAGGTCTGTTTGAATATTCTCTGCTATAGTTTGTAGCATTGGACGTTATATGGGAGACGCTACAAACAAAAACAAAAGAAGAGACTTACTGCATTCGCCAGTCGACTGGGCCTGCGGGGAACAACGGCTCAAAACCTCCGGACGAACTTTCACTAACCCGGGAGAACAAGACACTAAGAGCGCGTAATGACTGACAAGTTCAGCCGACGCCC
>CABFVZ010005465.1:0-30799 GCA_902151445.1 Timema monikensis | reverse complement strand
GGACTGGATAGAACTAGCTCAAGATAGGGATAGGGTGTAATGAGGTGGACTGGATAGGACTAGCTCAAGATAGGGATAGGGTGTAATAAGTTGGACTGGATAGGACTAGCTCAAGATAGAGATAGGGTGTAATAAGGTGGACTGGATAGGACTAGCTCAAGATAGGGATAGGGTGTAATAAGGTCGACTGGATATAACTAGCTCAAGATAGAGATAGGGTGTAATGAGGTGGACTGGATATAACTATCCCAAGATAGTGGTATATGGCGTATTTTTGTGAGTGCAGTAATGAACTTTCAAGCTCATAATGGCATGGAAAAAGTAAGTATTTTCACATGAAGTCATGTGATCGACTGTCAACTTTTATAGATATTATCACTGGCTCTGTCATTTTGTCATTCTTTATTCTGTCATTTTGACTTCTGTTTTCTTTATAGAAAGTGAAGTTATGTGGTTTGACAGGGAGGTTAAGGTTCGCATCCTGGCGGAGGAAAACTTAAATATTCGAACGAATGCGATTATCGCAATATGGTGTCAATAAAATTTTATTACTTCAATCCTTTACCTAAATTTCGGGGCTCGAGATGAATTTCTCTAAAAATACTAATTAATTCATTTTCTATTATCTCGGTCATGCCTGAATCCATGTTCCGTGGAAGATATGAATGTTTCCATGTCTTTGCCAGGAACCGAGGATTGAAGCTTGGACCCTCAGGAGAGAGCTCGCGTAGCCGTGGTAACAAGGAAGATAGGGAGGGTAGAAGAGTATCCAGGGAACCAAGCCCGGACCCAGGTCATGGAAGATATGTATGTTTTCACGGAACCGAGGATTGAAGCTCGGGCTCCCGGGAGGGAGACGGCTGAACGCGGGAATCGAGTCCTCCGGACTTTGGATTGATACGGAGCTACGGGAGGGTCCCCGCATGGCCTAGGAAGAGGTTTGGTAATCTTCACGCCGTCAACTTAGCTCAGGCTCCCGGCATGGCCAGGACTGGTAATCTTCATGCCAACATCTTAGCTCGGGGTCCCGGCATGGCCAGGACTGGTAATCTTCATGCCAACATCTTAGCTCAAGGGGGTCCCGGCATGGCCTCGGAGGAGGACTGGTAATCTTTGTCCCGCTCAGCGTCCCGGCACGGACTCGGAGGAAGTTGCCGACATTTTAGCTCAGGGTCCGGGTACAGATAGTATTTACACTCTCATCATGTGCAAATGATGGTACATAGTACCCTACTCGCCCTTACCCTTTAAACAAGGAATGTATATCTCGCATGGCCTAGGAGGAGTTTTGGTAATCAAAGCTACGACGTCAGCCCGCTCTGAAGATCCCCAGACTGCCCCGAGGAGCCCCGTCATAAAACCCACTCCCCCCGCACTGACGACTTCCCAGGACTATCCCCCTCACCCAGACGTCGGCGCACACCACTCATCATCATGATACCCCTCACTACCCTGAAATATGATGTGTGTATAAGGGATACCTACATACATTTCTCCTCGCTGCCCCAGAGTGAGAGCTCCAACATACTTCAGGGGAGGGGTGAGGGGACACACACAATTTCCCCTCACTGCCCCCGTATTCCTGAGTGAGAGAGATAGATAGAGAGACAGAGAGAGACACGCGCGCGCGCGTCATCCAACATACTGTAAAAAGCGCGGGAGGGGAGGGGAAGGGGTGGTTGAGGGGGACACTTCCCCTCCGTGCCCTAGTAATCCTAATTCCTCCCTACTCACATATTTCTACAATCATAATTATTGATCACTTCATTTAAATAGCAATGCTCACAGTGTTTACCCCTGTGTTCATATTTCTGCTTCAGTGTCTAGACTCCTATAAGATACGTGTAGGTCTTGAAAGAATTGACCATGTTTACTGACTACAACCGTCCCATATTTTATAAATATATAGTTCTTGTACACACCTTTATTAGATGGTCCACTCCTGTCAGTGTACATAGAGAAGCAGGGGGAGGGGGTTTATAGAGCTTAACTATAAACATGAAGGGCATTATTCCAAGGGGTGTTCTTTACATGTGGACAGTTTTGCAATAAAATAGGAACTACTCAATATGTTTGAGTATTTTTTCTATCCGATTCTACATACATTGAGCTACTTTTCCACATAGCTTCCGTTGTTATCCAAACACTTTTAGTATCTTGAGATACATTTTTGAAGACCTTCATCATAGAAGTGTGCCGCCAGCGAGGAAAGATATTCCTGAACCATCGTTTTCACTTCGTCGTCGGTGTGGAAATGCTTGCCGGCGAGGAACCTTTTCAGATGCAGGAAAAGATGATAGTCACTAGGTGCAATGTCAGGGTTATAGGGGTTGAGAGGATGATCAAATTGCTGACAGCCAAAAGATTCGTTGGGCGCTTGCGTTTGAGCATCAGTGTGGGGCCTCGCATTGTCAAGAAGCGACAACACTCTGGCAGACAGCAGATGGCGGTGTTTATTCTGGATTGCGCAGCAAAGTTTCATTAAGGTCAGATGATATGAAGATGTTATTATTGTTGTCAGCGCGCATGTGTGAAAGAACTAATGTGGCATTTAAAAAGATATGGGCAAGCATTTCCACACAGACAACGATGATTCAGGAATGGCTTTCCTCGCTGGCGGCACATTTCTCTGAAAAGGGTCTATAAAACCTATCTCAAGATACGACAACTGTTTAAATAACAACAAAACCATGTTAACAAGTAGCTGAAGGTATGTAGAATTATAATTTTTTTAAATACCCAAAAATGTTAAGTTGTTCCTACTTTATTGGAAAACGGCCCTTGCTTAAATAAATACTCGCATATTTCTCTTTGGCTTTAACATTTACACCTCCCTCACGCCTAACAGCGGCTTCATCGCATGTCTGTGCTATCAATTTGTTGACTACATGCCTGTGCTACCAGTTTGTTGACTACATGTCTGCACGATCAGTTTGTTGACTACATGTCTGCACGGTCAGTTTGTTGACTACATGTCTTCACGGTCAGTTTGTTGACTACATGTATGTGCTACCAGTTTGTTGACTACATGTCTGCATGGTCAGTTTGTCGACTACATGTCTGCACGGCCAGTTTGTTGACTACATGTAGCACGGTCTGTCTGTTGACTACATGTCTGCACGATCAGTTTGTTGACTACATGTATGTGCTACCAGTTTGTTGACTACATGTCTGCACGATCAGTTTGTTGACTACATGTCTGCACGGTCAGTTTGTTGACTACATGTCTGCACGGTCAGTTTGTTGACTACATGTAGCACGGTCAGTTTGTTGACTACATGAAGCACGGTCAGTCTGTTGACTACATGTCTGCATGGTCAGTTTGTTGACTACATGTAGCACGGTCAGTTTGTTGACTACATGTCTGCACGGTCAGTCTGTTGACTACATGTCTGCATGGTCAGTTTGTTGACTACATGTAGCACGGTCAGTTTGTTAACTACATGTCTTGCACGGTCAGTTTGTTGACTACATGTAGCACGGTCAGTTTGTTAACTACATGTCTACACGGTCAGTTTGTTGACTACATGTAGCACGGACTCTCCCTAGCAGAGTCCCCAGGACACAGTAAAAGACAACGTTGACGTCAGGTTGTCATAGCAACCACCCTATGCTGCATTCAGAGCTTGGGCACCGCGAACTGCCGCCCCAAGACCACAGTCACGTGTTACCGTAATTTTCCTAGTACAGTAGATGCTCTTAGACTCACGTTGATGTTATTATGGATTTACTAATTTATTTAATAAAATAGGGCGATTATATTTTGAGAGAAATGTTATTCGTTTTGGTTTTTCATTATGTAATCAAATAATATGAGAAACTTTTTTTTTATTTCAAATATGTTTTAACCACAACAACAAGCAAGAGTTCATATTATTGTGTATAAATAAGTTATAATTTAATCTTCAAATAAAAGTCACCTTTTAGCACGTGTTCAGATTATAATCTTTACTTTTACATTGTGAATTAGTCAATCTACCTTTCGTTTGTTGTAGCACAGTTTAAACCAATAAAGTATTAATATTTAAACATAATATTTTAAGATTAGGTTTCTTTTTCGTCTGGTTGATTGTATATACTATAAAAGAACAAAGTTACTTTAAAGATCCTTCTTGCCAGGAACGGGTACATCAGCTAGTGTACAATGAAAATATTGAATTTACTACGTCACCTTGTTGTGTTCCACTTTTTAATGTTGTTTCTGTGAAGGTGGACTCTCGGAGGTTGGAGTCTTGTTGTGCTCCGGCTTGTTAATATTAGTAAGGGCTGGATTCTTACTCTCTCTATATGAGAGCTTGCGTTTATCAATTTAATATTTTTTAATTATTATATTTATAATTTTAACCCGGTACGGTAGCTCAGTGACTTTATTTATAATTTAACCGTTCTTATTTTCGAAAATAGGTTAATTTGACGTAGGCCGTTCCTATGTTATGTTGTGATACGACTGTTAGAGAAGCCTGCTTTTTACGTATATCTTTCGAAGGAAAGTGTTCCAGAAACATCCATGCTATTTTTTCAATGTTACACCATGGTTTATCCTTCAAGAATCGAAATAATGAGATGAAGCGGAAATAAAAGAAAGACAGAACATGTCTTTCAACCATGTTTCACAAGTTTTTGCAATAGGGGAAGGGGGGGAGTTAACTGCGAACGATTAAATTTAGTTTCAGTAATAAAAATTAAATATCTTTAGTCGGCCAACTGTGAGAAGATTTCCTAACACCTATGGATACTTTGGGTTTTATATTTTGAAAATATTCATTAATTTTAAAATATACGAAGGGTGGAAAATTTTGATTAGAATGATTATCAAATGAAATTCTATTTCTTTACATGGTCTTTCAATACCGTGTGGTATTGAAGTTAAAGAATAAAAAACTATTAAAACAAACAATATAAAAATCCTTCTACCATCTTTATTTTATAGCAATATAATATGATCGACCTTTTACACCCACATTAATTAGGATTCCTTTGCGAGGTCCCTTACCCAAAAATAATGTATTTATATTATACAATTCAAAGTACAAGCACATAAATAATAAAGTGTTTAGTTATCATATTTATATCACCTCTTGTTACCCATCTAGGCCATGCCCATGTTAACTACACTAATGAGGTAAGGATTAGCATGTTATAATTAAAACATTTTTAACAGCCATGGATGAAGATAGAATGGGACAAAATTTAGGAAAAATCACCTTAAGTAAATTAAGCTGAGATTCAATCCCAGATATCCTCCTCACTGGAAAACCAGACCAAATGAACTTTACATTAATTTATTCCCTATGCCCACTAAAGTGGGATAGGGTTTAATAATTTTATTTACAAATTAAATAATCACGTTAGAAAACTATTAGCTCATTTTACAAATAAAGTTGGTTTTTATATTATAAGTTTATAAGAATAAATACCATATCAATATTTCAAAATTAAATATATTTATATGTATTCAGTGTAAGAAGCATATACCTGACACAGGAAATACCATAAATCATTGAAAAGTGTAAAAATACACATCACAAATCCAACAAAACCTATTTATTCTTTTCTCCGGGAGAAGTGCTGAGTTTGGTTGTCCCATGGAGCTGTTTGAGTGGATGCTCCTGTCTGTCTGTCTGTCTGACAGCCGACTGTTGTCAGTTCAGTTGCATTATTTATCTTAGACGGTGGTGTGTCTCGGCCATTTTACCGCAGAGAATGGGTAGGAGGGGGCTCTATTTGGAGAGGAGGACATTACTTCTCTGGTGGCGGAACATCTTCAAACATCACAAGGATGTGGCATGGCGGTGGAGAGGAGGGGGGTGAATGCGGGTCTATCTGTTTCACCTGCACTGCGGTCTAACCAACACTAACTTAATTAACATTACGTGTTGATGAAACGCAGGGGGATTATTCATTTAGTTTTTGTTTTTGAAGCTAAACGCGCTTCTATGGCTTCATGGTCTAACACTCTACTCTCGTGGTAGAATAGTGTAATTATACTGTTTTGGACCACTCTCATATATTTATAAAGTCATGGATGAAGGTATTTTTCTTCAATAAACTGTGTGTAAAATATCCTTTTAATACTTCTTCCATGGAGATTAACGCGCTTTTCAGAATTAATATCAATAGATTACACCATATTTTTTTTAAAATCAACTCCGTAGTGTTTACAAAAAATCAAGAAACGCTAGCTTCCTATACCCAATAGGAAGCTAGCCTTCACAACCCTGTCGCCAGGAGTCTTTCTATTAGTTTTGACACTGGTGACAAAGGGTCCAAGAGTCAAGGGGTAGGTCATATATAACCAGCTTGTACGTATGAATCCATTAGATCAGACAGTAATAAACAAGAACTTTGTAATAAAATAGGAAACTCAGTAATATATCAAATACAATAAACATTAGTGCCATCAAATCTTCAGCACCAAAGGTGCAATGATATAAATAAATCGTTTGCAAATTTAAAGGTCTTCATATTTCATAAGTGTAAGAAATATCACTACAATTGGCGTTTGATCACGGGGCTATAATTACCAATTATCTCATCAAATAACGAGAACATCTTAATTGGTGCCAAAACCATATCATAATAATTACACCCATCATGCGGTGCTATTTCAAAACACTCCGTAACATCATAATTGTCACCCAATGAGGACGCATATCATCATAATAGACTACTGGTGACGGTAAGATCGAGGTTCAAATCTTGGACGGGTGTGCTGAGGGTATTTTTACCAAAATAGTTTTTACCCTCCCTATACGCAAATGCGAGTACACTTCCTATAAATATAACCATCCTAATCCCTTAAGCAAATATCGTAATTAGTACATACGCATATAGCCTAAACGGGTAGTAAAACGTGGTGCTAATAAGAAAGAATTTTAAGGGTAAAACTGTAACGATGTTACAACCAATAACAACATCTAACGCATACCACCCAGTAATATGGGATTACAACACTCACCACCACCGGCCGGCTTCTCTCCGTCTGATGGAGCACCAGCACACTAAGACATCCTCTCCCGTGGGTTGAACAATGTCGACTGAAACGAGACGCTGGTCAGCGCCTCGCTCCTCATCGAAGCCTGGCCCACAACAAACAAGGACCTAACTTGACCAAGGTCGTTTCCGGTTCCATCATCTGGGAGGTTCTGTAAACTTCGAGTGGTTACTGGACTGACCGCTAAGCTTCGAAAGCGCTAGTCTTCTCCCTTCCTTTTGTTCTTTGTTACCACCCTGCTTTCCCCCTCCTCTGGGAACATGTGTAGACTGTATTCACTATATAATGGCTAGTACTGTTTACCTCGTCACTCATTGTACCACTGACTTGCACAAAGGTGAGGGCACCGATATAAACTAGGGCTAGGAAACTTTAGTCAAAATTCTGTTCTGATGTAAATAATGGGGAGAGATTCTTTTCAAAATTATTGTTTGGGCTTACTTTATCTTAATTATGCTTGGTAGATGGGTTTTCTGGTGGAGTTTAATGCGGATGAACCGCGAATCAATAATATTTGTTTTTAAGGGGAATTCATGATTTGCGTTAATACTCTTTGTGTACTTGCGGCGCGCTCTCATTTTCACCTAGTTCTGTTAAGTGATTACATTAGTATTTTTACAAGTCTCAAGGACGTTATTAGAACAGTGTACGCTCGTATTAATCGCGTAGATTATTGTATATATATTGAAATCAAATTAGTTTATCATGTTAGGTTGTATAGGCTCTAACGGTGGCTTACGAAACATATCTATACACTTGAAAGTAAATGATAAAATTAGATTATCCATTGTTACTTAGGTGTAGAAATCAACGGCAATTGTTGAGACTTATATATTATCTTTGTGTCGGCTTTGACAGAGTACATTATTTATTGTATATATATTTAAAGTAAATTTTATAGGTTCGCAATTTCATATATATAATTTGACGATAATTGCTATCTTATGTATATATTATTAAAATTAAGCTCTTTGAATTTTCATTCGCTTTTCAGCGGTCAACTTTAATCTAGAGTTTAACTTTAGCTATTTCCCCTTTGGGGGCTTTATATATTATGTATATTTACGATGGCTAAGTTTGAATTATCTTGGATTGATGTTTATTGCCAGACTACTAATTGGCTCACTATGCCATTTTTGAAATTTATGATGTATCTTCATTACATTTATATTTGACTAATTTCAAATAAAACTATGTTTTCTCTTGTGATCCTTGGTTGTTCTTTACGCACGCTTCCGTCCCGGTTATTTTGAGGGTGTCCCAAAACGTACACTCATGAACACTACATAAACACTATGACAGCCTCTAAATTGACATTATTTGATCATAGAGGCAAGTAAATATATATCATATGGTTTCAAAGGAAGAACCAGAGATGGATTCATCGGAGAGGGGTGATTATTGGGGTGATACCCCCTCCACCTAGGGGCGTACGCAGGATACCATTTCGGGAGGTGATAGAACTTCAAACCATCCAATAAGTTGTTTAGTATTAATCAAGTCTAGATAGTCCATGTGAATATTACAGTTAACAGAAGTATTAACCAACAAGATTTCTCCAATATTTCGTCTAATAAAATATTATTGTTTATTTCCCCATTATTTTATGTGCCACTATACAGTTTAACCAAACACACTAGCGTTCCAAACGAATGAGCATGAAACTGCTTCAATCAATCTATTTAACTCTATCGATCCAGCACCATCTATCTATACACAATAATCTGCCATATCTATAATTAACTTTTCAATGTTGGTATTACGATATTAGTGTTCTCGTACAGTAACATTGTGTGAAACTTGTGTTTTCTGTCTCGGGTTTTGTTAGTAGATAATGCTTTGAATTATTTTTAATTTCGGTGGGGGAATATATGTCCCCCTAAACACCCACCCTGCATACGCCCATGCCTGCACCACTCTAATTTTAATATAATCAAACTTATTAAAATATTTACCTTAATATTGTAAAGCGCCGTGTACGACAATGGAAGAAGAATGGATTTCAGGTTTTGCGTTACTCCATACTGATATTTGGTAGAATTTATCAAGGTCGTTAACCTTTTTGAAAATAATAGGAATCGCGAATTTGAATTTGAGGTTAAGATCAGCATTTTGCAGTAATTAGATTACTTATCTCAACATGATAACGAATTACAGTATTTGTATTAAATTACAGCATATGATATTCATATTAATAATAAAACATTTTAGTCCTGTTCTAAAAGAACGCACTTAACTTTAATATCATAAAAAATGAGTGTGTGTACTTATGTACGAGCATGAGAAGTTATACTTCTTTGGCATCATTAAATAAACAATAAGAATCTTAGATTGATGAATAAGATTTATTGTAGAGAATTAGATATTAGAAATTAATAATAAATATTTAAAATTGAAAATTAATTATGTAATAATATATTTATAATTATTAAAAATAAAATTTAGAAAACAATAAATATATATGACATAATTTGTACTAAATATTATAAGATTCTTAATTTTAAATATGTATTATTGATTATTTAATATTTTAAAAGTAAATGAATAAATTTAATAATAAATTCAAAAATTTAATTTAAGTTTATTCATTTTTTAAATATTTATTATTTTCTTAATTTAATATTCAGTTTTCATTTTTATCAAAAAGTTTTCATTAAATTTGTTCATTTATTTTTATAAATATTTATTATTTATTCAATTTAATAATAAATATTAAAAATTAATATTTTAATTTGATGTTCGATTTAAATTTTTATCACAAATTTTTTATTAAATGTTTTATTAATTTTATTTCTTTATTTTGTAAATATTAAATAACCAATAATAAATATTTAACAATAATAATTTAATAATATTTAGTATTAATTATGTTAAATAATAATATTTTAATTTATATCAATAAATAATACATACGGATAGTTAACCTCAATTATATTGGAGCACTTGAAAAAGTCTATAAGCACAATTTTTTTCACTAATATTTACGAATAGTAAATAATATTAATCAAAATATTCAATTTAAATCACTACTGAATATAATTTATTAGCACATATATAATTCGCACTTGTATGAAACTAAAACACGTGTTGTGAATGTAGAAACTAGAAACATGTGGATAAATATTATATATATGAAAACAGTGATCAGAGGCGACGAGCGTACCAACATGCGCGACTAACAGAGGTTCTATTTCTATTTTGTTGGTAGCTTTTTTTTTTTCGAGACTTAATGAGCGGTTTAGCTTCAACCTGTTACTTTTGTGTTACAGTGATGCGCGCGCACTTTAAAATGTCACTCTATGTAGATCCTCTAAGAGTGAGTACCAAACACGCATCACAATTAAACACACCAGTACCCTCATAGCTGGAACAGGCATCGTGCCACCACTGTTCACAATATTTGCACGAAACTCAGTCTCCATTTATGGGCTCTTTATATTGGTCATCACAACCAGGAGAGTATATATTTTCTTCTACTTATGTCAATGTTGTGGGGTAGTAAAGTTAAAAAGACGTTTCTTACCCTTAGGCATAATAATCTTGTAACTTTCTTTCTCGTTTCTTTTTGATGTTTTGAATTTTTGATAGGAGATCTTCTCATAAATTCTGACTTCTTTCCAGCTCTTTATCACTTTAATTCATGATTTTCTTTAGGAAGAGGGACGAGTGTTTTTGGCGACACCTATTCTAGATCTATTTCATCATAATTGGGCATATTTACTTTATCACTATTATTTTTCGTTTCTTCAAAGCTTGGGGGACGACATGTCACAGATGAAGGCTTAAAAAATGTATTTGAAAAAATATATGAGTAGACTGGATAAATCCCAGTGGCCCTGAAAGATTTTTTTACTTTCACAAGCGTTGCCATTCTTTTATACAAAGAGCGGAAGATATAGGAAATATCCCTTTGGATTATTGCTCTACCAGGATTACTTAACAACAACTTGTCACATTCTGCTATAAGAGCCTTCTTCAGGGCCCAAAAAACCTTTATCAAGAGGTTGCATCATGTGACTGGAATGTGTTGGAAGAAATAAAAAGGTGATAAACTTTTCTCTGCAGAAAATACCTCTAATAAAAATACAATGAGAGAGGTGATGGTCCAAAATTAGCAAAACGGGATCGTCTTCACTTGGATTCACAAATATTGCAAAGTGCTTAAGCCATTCAAGGGAGAGTTATGAATTCATGTATACTGAGTCAGAAATCAATGGCAGGTTTCCTTCAGGGGTATATTAATTGTACAGTTAACATTTATCCCCTTTCGAGGGAAGATGATAGCAGGAGGAACGTAAATTCCTGTTGGAGACCAGCAACACACAACTCTCACAGTTTTATCCCTTTCCGCGACACAACTTTTGCAACATGCTGCTTTCCCTTAGATGAAATTACTTTCGGAATATTGTTTGGGACAATAGAAATTCCACTCTCATCCATAGGGAAAAACCTATGGACATGGAAACTCTCTTCTTCTATGATTGTCTTCAAATCATAAACAAATCTCTGACATTGGACTTTCTCGAATCCCATAGTTCTTCCTAGACTGCACTTCTTGGGAGAATGAAGAGTGAGGTTGTTTCGCTTGCAAAATCAATAGACCCAGTTTTTTTCAGCTTTTTTAAATTTCTAAATAATGAAATAATTATTAATTTTTGAATGATTGAGTGAGTACTAAATGGGACGTACTACCGTAAAATAAAATAATTAACATACAACAGTGAAATTAACCATTTTTATTTATTAAGTTTGAACTGATAACTCTTTGTAATCATGTAGTAAATCATAGTCAATTAATAATGTGAATTATAGTAATTGATATCATAGGTACTTCACACATCTCTTACAGTAAGTATCACAGCATAGGTAAACATTTACCGACAATTTTTTTTTTATCAACCAGCTTTGTGACGGCCTTATTAATTCTGTCATTTAGATGCATTTACCTCTTACGTTTCTTCACTGGGACCAAACACAGTTCTAATTGTCTTTTGACTGTTTCATAGTAAATTGCATATTCCTCTTGAATTATCACCAATTCGATAATATTCGGGTTGGTTTTACCGAGGCCCATGTTTATACGGTTGGTACATCCATCAACTGCATTCGTAGTCCTGTGTCTTTAATCATAGCAGTTCCACATGTTCTTTATTACATAGTTATCTAACCATTGCTTCACAAATTAATCATAAAAATGTTCAACTGCTTCACGCGTTGGAGATAATTCCATTATGTGAAGCCATCCTTTATCAGTATAAATAGGTGGGTTGTAACAGCCGGGGCTACGCACATCCTAATATGCTGCCTCAACTCAGGATCGTTCTTGTATATGTTAATCATACCAATATCCTGTTTTTTCCTACAGAGGCATTGGTTGAAATGAAAATCACAACCTTTGAGAATTGTATTTGGAAACTGTTTTATAAGTAGGTAGTCATCTGGATTGCTAGTCACACCGCGAGATAGTATTGTGATTTCAATTAACCTCCTTTCCTCTGATTGGCTGCTATAAATAGCCTCCTTTCCTCACCTCCTGACCTACTTTCCACATACGTTTGAGTACCCCTCCTCCTACCCCTCTTCCCCCCCTACAGCCCTCCCCTATCAGCCCTTCACCTACAAACCCCGGACATTTTGGTTCTTGATGATTAATGATTGTTAATTAATTATTGCTAATTAATTATTGTTAATTAATTAATTAATTGGTAGGATTGAGGTGTTGGAGTTCTTATTCATTGATTAGGGTGCTGTAGTTTATTTGGTGGAGTATGTGGGGGGGGGGCGGGATTCCGTGGCTCACGCTCTACTATTTGCGAACCTTTCTCTCCAGCTGCGTATGACTGACTGACCGCGCGTATTCGTACAAGCCCTCCCCCACCCCACACTCACTTCCCTTCTCTGCCAGCTGGTCATTCCCTTTGGAATGTGTTGTTCATCTCCCACAGTCCGGGGGTAATGAACCAGTCATTAACCTCTACACATCGAGGAGTCACTGCCTCGACAGGATTAGATGACGCACTTACAGTAGCATCAAGCCAGCTTGTTAAAATACCATTACCAGTCAGTCAATCTCATACACAGCATGAAAGCGGACATGCTCAGGACGCAAAACCAGCTGCCCTGTTATTATCAAATATCTATTACCGCATCTTACTACCCGCTCTGATTATGTCCTTAGATACTAATTACGCTATTGGGAAGTTTGAACCCGCACAGCTTTTGACCATACTTTCGAGGACATTGGTAAAATAATGTAACAAGTCCCTCGTCCTATGCAAGAGCGGACTAAGTACAAATAAATGAAATGGCTAGTGCTCAGTAATTGTTAGGATTTAAATTGTATCTATAACGAATATGTAAAGGGTATTTAGCTTAGCACGTAGCAAGAAGTTCTTAAAATAAAGAATGACCACACGTTTTAAGGCGCTACTCTCGACACGAGATTAAAACATGATAATCTTATTTATTATTAAAAAAACTTCCCCATATATTTTTCCTGTTAAAATCAAGTAAACTACACGTGAGTTTTAATATAATAATATCTACCATCGCGTCTTACTACCCGTTCGGTTCTAATATATATTAATAATATTTAAATGAGAAGAGACTTATTTCAAATAATGCTTTAGTATGAAATTATCTCCCATGTATAATTTATTAGCAACCTGATACAATCTTAGTTGTTGAATGGTTACTATTCAAATTAAACGGCTGATAGAAGATTTATGGTGACTAAAAGGACTAACATAGGGCTTTGCGGGGTGAGCAACGACCGCCTCAGTGCACCCAACATTTGCAAGAGTGAGAAAAAATTCAATGTGGTAACCGCGTTTGCTATTCATATGTATTTAGTTTTTAATTGCTCGTAGCTGATAGTTCTTAACAAAAAGAATGACCACACGGTTTAAGGCGCTAATCTCGCAATAGACTAGACCACTAAAGATGGGAGGAAATTGGGTTTTGATCCCTGTCAGATGTATTGAGGATGGGTTTTTTTCGGATACGTTTCATCTAAACTCGATCTTCCTGCTACCAAACAAATTAGCGTAATAAATATATAAGTGTGAATAGAAATTAAGAAAAAATTAAACTGGATAAATTGTCTAGTTCAATTTTAAGAGTGTATGCCGTAATAATCAAGTAGGTTTGGGGGCCGCCAGTTTCCTCCACCGTTTGCTAAACCAAGCTTATTCATTCGGTGCTAAGGGTGGTATGCACTTCCACTTGTGCACGCGCGTGTACCCACAATTGCGTAGAGGGAGAGTGGAAAACATGCATAGTTTGTGCAAGCTCAAACGATCTAGCACACACGAACTCTACGCATTTTAGCAACACTTACACGCTTAAGTACTAATTACGCTAATAGATCAGGAATTGGGAAGTGAGCCCTCATTTGCGTAGAGGGAGAGTGGAAAACACCACTAGTTTACCTAGATGAGTCTCCTATAAAGGCCGTACGAGCACCGCTAATGTCATGAGGGTATTTACTAAACAATGTGTACCCGCAGTTGCACGTAGCGCTGCGTTGAGCCAGCACGTCTGTTCACGTTGGTAGGTAGGAGCGATCTAACGAATAATGGGATCTGCAAACGGTCTTATGGACAGATGTGTGTTGCGCTACCGCCGCCGAAAAAGGCGGCATGCTCTTTGAAGAGGGTATAAATAGCCCAGAATTCTTTACAATCACTCATTTCAATTTTCATCAACCACCCATTAGAAGCGATCAAGATGAGTTTCGACACATTAGAAAATTGGTTAAATTCAGCTAAAATTTTAAAACTTATTGTATGTTTTAATGGCTGACTATTTTATTTATTAGTCTTTGGGGTACCATGGTATTTTCTTGTTTTATAAACTCTGGTGTACAGATAATTATTATTGTATTCTATAGGCTAGAAAACCGGCTAAATTAGGCTATGTTTTAATTCGTTTTGTATATTTTAATGGTTTCTAATTTGATTACCATGTCAGAGTGTACAGCGGTATTCTCTTCTTCTTTGTTAGATGATGATGAGCCCATGACGATTGGCGAGCCAGCGCAACCTGTGGATCCCAATAGTGTGGACGGGTTGCTGCACTTTACAGAAGACGGGATTTGTAGAGCGGATGTTGACTGGTCCATGGGTAATTAACGGCCTACAATAGACTTGCCAGTGTTTTTTATTTTTGGTAAATGGTAATTAATATGTATTTATTTAATTTAAGACTACTGGGATCAATACGGGCTGGATGAGGGCCATCTGGGAAGCGTAGCGACGGGCGTGCCGACATCTACCCAGCCGGAGGCACCCCCTCCGCTCTATGCCAGGCACAACGTTGCTGGCGTTCTCGGGCCTGCCCCCGCCGACCTCGCAACACCCCTTGGCAGCGTGTTGACGTCACCCCTATCACCTGCGACACTCTACAGCGACGGAAATGCACCCCCGTCTGTTTGAACGAATTTGGACACCCTCGACAGGTTGATATGTAAGTACAGTCTACAAGTAGCCACTAGCCTTAAAATATACTATATGTCTAGCTCTCTCTCTCTCTCTCACACACGCAAACACCGTTATATCGGCACTAGATCGAAACCTTTTGTCAGCTGCTCATTTCAAGGAGATTGTACTAGTTAGTTTAGTGCACAAGAGAACGCGCTTGTTTAAGTTTAAAGTAGGGAAAACTATATTGCGGCTTTAAACGGTTATTAAAAAATCCTACATAATTATTTAACCCCCACACGACTTAGTACCCGTACGATTTATACGCTAAAAACCATACTGAGCCAGTGAGGTGGAGTCCCTGGTTCAATACCCAGGCATAAGCGAAAATACAGGCTTAGCCTTTAAAATAATTGCCCTGACTTGTGTTTTGTACATATTCAATTCCCATTCAAAGCCATAAAACAATAATTGTCACTTTAGACATTTATTAAATTCACATTTCACCAAGAGTAAACATAAGTCTGTACACTTTCAATTATGACGTGTATGTGTGTTGTAAACAAATCCATTGGAATAGTACTCAATTTAAAAAATGAATATTATAGATTCCTTCATCAGCGTCAAGTGTATTTAGGGAGGTTTTCCATTCTCACTCCCTGCAAAATGCGGGTGCACTTCCTCTAATTTTGGGTTAAAGTATTTATTATGTCAACAAAATACAGTCTCTAACAATAAACGATATTTAAATTTGTATTTAATATTACTTAGAAATTTATTCGGGAATTTTTTTTCTAATAGATTTTCCATTCTCCCTCCTTGCAAAATGCTAGTGCACTTCCTCTAATTTTGCCTTTGAGTTTAAGTGACTAATTTGCTTTCTGTAAATGTTATTTATTATTTCAACAAAATATAGTCTCTAATATTAAATTATATTTAAATTTGTATTTAATATTGCATAGGAATTTATGTGAGAAGTTTTTCTACTATATTTTCCATTCTCCCTCCTTGCAAAATGCGGGTGTACATCCTCTAACTTTGTGTTAGAGTATTTATTATGTCAACAAAATACATTCTCTAACAATAAACTATATATAAATTTGTATTTAATACTACTTAGAAATTTATGCGGGAATTTTTTTCTAATAGATATTCCATTCTCCCTCCTTGCAAAATGCTGGTGCACTTCATCTAATTTTGGCTTTGAGTTCAAGTAACTAATTTGCTTTGTGTAAATTTAATTTATTATTTCATCAAAATATAGTCTCTAACATTAAATAATATTTAAATTGGTATTTAATATTACATAGGAATTTATGTGAGAAGTTCTTCTAATATAATTTCCATTCTCCCTCCTTGCAAAATGCGGGTGGACTTCCTATAATTCTGTGTTACAGTATTTATTATATCAACAAAATATAGTATCTAACATTAAACGATATATAAATTTGTATTTAATATTACTTAGGAATTTATGTGGGAAGTTTTTCTAAATGATTTTCCATTCTCCCTTCTTGCAAAATGCTGGTGCACTTCCTCTAATTTTGGTTTACAGTTTAAGTGAATAATATGCTTTGTGTAAATATTATTTATTATGTCAACAAAATATAGTCTCTAACATTAAACGGTATTTAAAGTTGTATTTAATATTACATAGGAACTTATGTGAGAAGTTTTTTCTTATAGATTTTCCATTCTCCCTAATTGCAAAATGCAGCTGTACTTCCCTTAATTTTGTGTTACAGTATTTATTATGTCAACAGAATATAGTCTCTAACATTAAACGAAATTTAAGTTGTATTTAATATTAATTAAGAATTTATGTGGGAAGTTTTTTCTAATAGATTTTCCATTATCCCTCCTTGAAAAATGCTGGTGCACTTCCTCAAATTTTAGCTTACAGTTTAAGTAACTAATTTGCTTTATGTAAATGTTATTTATTATGTCAACAAAATAAAGTTTCGCGCCCTAAAATTTTATTTAATAAAACAGTTGTTACTAAATAATATACCCCTGTGGTGTGTTGGCTAGAGCGTTTGTTACGTGTAGAGCATACGGTCGCGGCCGGAAGAGTTCAATGTTCGAATCTTGCTACAGTAAATTAGGGGCGTTTTTTTCACTCTCCCTCCACGCAAATTTTGACTCACTTCGGGGAATGTTGATTTCAGCTAAAGCAATTATGTCACTTATTATATTAATACTGAAATTATTAAACATTTTTAAGAAAAAATAAGCTAATGTTTGTAACAGTGCTTACTTTGACATGTGTTATAGTGGAATTGGAGACCGGAAATGGAGGGATGGTCATCCCACCACCGCTGGCTACTAGTCCCCCTCACTACACTGCAGGAGCACTCCTCACCGAGACCAGGAGACGGTGCTCGACCCCCAGCTGTGGTGCAGGAGACGGGGATCGTGGATCCGGCTACACCGGGACCGTCTTCGGCCCTTCAATCAGGATTTATTGGCCGGTTATACCAGGTAGGTGGGGCATTTTTAAATGGCGTCCTTCTTCGTATCGTAGAAGAGAGCATTAAACAATTGAGGCGATTCTTTTATACCGGTAGAGAAATTACCGTACATCTTGGTGCTCCAGCAAGCGATTGTGACGCATTAAGCTGGCTTGAAGAACAAATTACTAATTTGCTCCATCGGCTGCAGGACCATGGTGTTAGCGCCGCTGATCATGTCGGCTTACTTTTGAGTAGCACTGACTCTAGGCTGAACCCTGTGTATGTCTGATTTAGGTGAGCAGATCAGTTAGACGCTCGAGCTGTGTTTGATAACGTAAGTCGAGTGTTGAAAAGTAATAGTTTATTTTTGAGTACAGCACCACTGTACATTAAACTCAGCTATTTTAAGGAGCCTCACGGGAGTGGACGTTATTGTGATAAACTCGCTCCCGCAAGCACATATAGCCGTAATAACAAAGGGATCATTACGATTCAAAATGGCGACACACTTTGCCTTGCCCGTGCCTTGGTTGTCGCCAAAGCTATATGTGATAATAAAAGGGAATCAGGATGCATGGATGTGAACAACCTTAGACAAATCAAAATGGGTCATCTTATTCAAAAACTCAAAGCAGAGGAACTATGCCGTAATTCCCGTGTGAATCTTTTGAAAGGTGGTGGAATAACTGAACTGAAACAATTTCAAATATACCTCTCCGAATACAAAATCACAATGTTTATGGAACGTCGGGGGAGACGTCCTAAATGAGGGTCCTATTCCCTTCGAACATTCCTTTAAAGGCTACATGGATTTGTATTTTCACGACGATAAGCAAAACCATTTTGATGTAATTACATACTTGACAGCCGCATTTAAGTGTGTATACTTTTGCTTTAAGTGCCATGTTCCATTCAACACAAAGAACGAGCACAAGTGCAAGTCCACGTTCAAAAAGTGTCACGCTAAAGCGGTTTGTAGCGGAGGCCGATCTGTGGTCTGTAAACACTGTGGGCGTTGGTTCACAAACCAGACGTGCTTTGATAACCATAAACGTCACGGTTTTTGCAGAGGTCACAAGTCGGTCTATTATGTCAAAAAGGTTTGCGAGGTATGCGGGCAATTTTTCAGTTTGCAAAAATCAAAATATTCACATAGGTATTATGAGACTTTTTGTATAGTATGCAAGACCTATCGTCCTTTTGGTCATTTCTGTTATATGAAACAAGCCCCATTAAAACCGTCACTGGAAAAGAGCAATTTCTTGCTTGTATTCTATGATTTTGAATGCAGACAAGAAACTCTTCTTCAAAGTGCGGCAGGCACGTACTTGCACGAAATTAACCAATGTGTCATGCAAACGTGTTGCAGGGCCTGTCTTCATATAGATGCAAATGAACATTATTGCGCTGAATGTGGGGGCGATAGGACTTGCATATTCAAGGGTGATACCACAAAGGCCCAATTTTTTGAATTTATAGAACAAATTAAAGCTTCAAAATTTAAGGATATTCCCCTCCTAGGCGATAATGCAAAATCCTGTGATGGAAAAATTATTTTAAAATATTTGATGTAGGTTAAAAAATGGACTCCAGAGCTTATAATGAGCGGTGGGAAAATCATGTTCATGCGTTATGGCCCGCTCCATTTTATTGACTCGCTGAACTTTCTCCCGATGTCGTTGTACAAATTGCCCATTTTTCAATAAAAAAGAAAACGCGTGGCATAGGGTTCTCTTGCCGCCAAAGGAGGACTACGGGATCGGCGAGATGTCAATTGAGAGAAAGTAGCACTTTCAGAAGTGGTATGACGCGTTGGTAAAAGAAAATTATGTCTTTGATTTTAAACGCGAGTAGGAACTGTATTGTGTGAAAGATGTACATTAGCCCCATGGCTTCTTTGGTCCTGACTGACTGCTCACAGTTGACTTCTGATAGCTTTAAAAAGTTACCAGACCAAATTACGTATCCCTACGCCAAACCAAATGATCTGCAAAAACATGTCTTTAGCAGCTGTCACTTTGAACAGTAAAAATGTAGGTATATACCTAAATGTTGACTGTCAGAAGTCAGCTGTGAGTTGTCAGTCAGCACCAAAGAAGCCATGGGGTTACTGTAGAGATCCTGCGGAAGGCATGTTTAAAGTTTAGAGACATGCTCAAGGAGAAAGCAAAGGTTTATCCTTTCAGAGAGGCGTGTACGATAGCTGGAGCGGCCATGTTGGTTTACCACCGAAGTCATCTTAAGGAGGATACTATCGGTATTATCCCTAATGTTGCTATCGGTGTGCAGACCAACAGTCGCTCGTCGCTGTACAATGGCTCTGCTGGGAGGCCCATCAATGCGGTGTCTCTATTTTTCATGCGGGTAGCGACCGTGAGGAATAATTTTTAGGGTGACGTGTAGACGGCGTTGTTAAATCTGAAGATACCACCACCGTCTTTCAGTTCTCGAGTTGTTATTGGCATGGGGTGTCATCTCTGTTATCCTGATATGACCAACCCCTATCAAAACTAGTCCCCACGAGACTATGGAGACGCGCTATGAAGCGACCATGGCTTGTTTGGAAAGGTTTAAGAATTCCGGCTACATGGTCGTAGAGATGTGGGAGTGCATGTTTAATGCAATTAAACGCACAGACAAGGACTTGCAGCAATTTGTACTCCGGAACAAGGTGTATACCAAGGGGCCTCTCAGCCCCAGTGATGCATTATTTAGCGGGCGTACAAATTGTATCAAGCTCTTCCACGAACCAGATCTTTCTTGTGGGGAGAAGATCAAGTACTTGGATGAGTGTTCATTGTATCCATACGTTTTCAAATACAAAAAATACCCCGTCGGCTACTGCAAAATTCACTTGGAACCAAATTGTCCGTTTATAGATCAAGTAGAAGGCATAGCTAAAGTTACAGTGACGCCTCCACGGGATTTATTCATGCCCATATTGCCTACAAGGATGAACGACACGTTAATGTTCATCTTGTGCAGGAAATGCGGGGAGGAGAAAAACAAGGGCAAGTGTCAGCACAACGACAAAAAAGACCGCTGGTTGACAAGTCTCTGGGTGATTGACGAGATCCGGAAATCCGTTGAGAAAGGCTACACCGTCGAAGCAGTAAACTAAGTTTGGGAGTATGATGTGTCTGTTTACGACCGTTTGACACGTTCTGGCGGATATTTTCACTTGTAAATTGATTTTTTTTTTAATTTAAACCAGAAGCCAGCAGCTGGCCAGAGTGGTGTACCTCACATAAGGAAAAGTTAGCTTATATTCAAAAGTATGAGGAAAGTGAAGGGGTAAAACTCGATTTCGACTCTGTTTGTAAAAACCCTGATCTCCGCACTCAGGCTAAACTTTTTTTAAATTCACTATGGGGAAAGTTTGGGCATAGACCTGATTTACCACACGTAGCCGTTGTTAACGACTATCAGGGCATCCACAAGTACCTGACGGATCCGTACATCACCGTGGACAGCGTCATTGATGTAACTGATGAGGTTATGTTCCTCATTTACAAGTATGCACGCAACGCGTTTCACCCTAACCCTAACACGAGTGTGGCGGTGGCATACTATACGACTGCTATGGCTAGGTTGCACTTTTACAGCATCCTTGACCAATTGGGGGACCTAGTTTTGTATCTTGATACAGATAGCGTTCTATTCACCGAACGCCCCGGCGATTGGAGTCCACCAACCGGAGACCTTTTAGGTGACCTCACTGATGAACAACAGGATTACGGTTCGGGAAGCTACATTAGCGCCTTTGTATTTGGCGGTCCCAATATTTACGCGTACCGGGTTTGTGTTGGTGGTGATCTTGCCAGAACAAAAACGGTGTGCAAAGTTCACGGGATCACCATAAACTATGGCAACCGAAACGATGTTAATTTTGACGTTTTGAAAGCGATTGTCACCGAACAAGTTGTGGAAATATACATACAGATAATGCACGAAATTGTAAGAAAAGGTCTTGCAACTGTATGTACCGTTTCGCAGACTAAAGTATACCGGCCCATGTACACCACCGTCGGATAACCGATGATTTTATTACGTTGTCGTTTGGGTATCAGAGTCCTTGTAAACCCACTCGCCACGACTAAAAGGTAATTATTTATTCGGGCTGAATAATCATCTTTTTTTCTTTCACTCTAGACAGTTCCACTGACATACCATTTTTTAAAGATCCGAGATTTTTTTCATATAATTTTACGCATGAAAACAAGCATATTTTTTAAAAATTTATTTTATGCACCCGGGTTATTAATTTTATATTTTTTTATTTGCCAGTACAATCCTCCACCTACCTGATCTTTTTTCTAGTCAATTATTTGTTTGTATATATTTTAATTTTATTCACATGTTTGATATATATATTTATTTTAAATCTAGTTAAATATAATAAACTATTTGTATGTATATTTATATATATATACTTAATCTATTCAAATATAATAAGCTCTTTGTATATATAATTATTTTAAATCTATTCAAATACATATAATAAACTGTTTGTATATGTATATATATATATATTTATTTATTTATTTATTTTCTTTTAAATTGCAAACCGTCTCTGTGTATATATCGCTCACTCCTTTCAACAACGTCATATCTCAAAAAACGTGATTTTTCAGGAGAGCGATTTTAAAGTTTTAAAGTAGAATAAAATGTACTAAACATAAATAAAAAGCCTCAGATGGAACCTTTTACTGTGCAGCAGATCAATTTAGATAAGACCTGATATTTTTTCTATGTTTGAAGAAGAATAAATTTAAAAAGTTTAAATTTTAAAAAGTTCCTTTTGATTTATGACGTTCTTGTTCAAAGTTTCTTTGATGGTGCTTGTAATATGTCAAAATATGTCATTATTTTCACCAAAATAATACAATTTGGAAGATTGACATTGAAGTATCTTGACCTATGTCATCCTTGCAAGTATAATTTCATTTCAAACAGACAATTATACCTTATTTATATTATTACTTTTATTACATCTTCCAGTTTAAATCAAAAGAATGAGTTTGGGAAAGGCACAGGAATTTTGTTATTAAGATAAAACACAGATAGAGGCAATATAATTTTATTTTAATTGACAAATTCCTAAATGTTTTCCAGAAAAACTACAAGTCTCGTACTTGGATAACACAATAATACTAATACAAAAGATAATAATAGAAAAGTAAAAAATAGAAATAACTAAATAATACTGTAAAACAACTAAAGACTTTCATAGAAAGTTTTGTAAACTTTTGGAATTAAATTCCTTTCAATAAGTCGCATCAGGTCATTTATTTTAGCATCAGAAATCTTAAGCTTTTGGTCGAAGGCAGGTTTTAACATGACATCACATGGCTTGGCTTTTATTATAATTATGGCCTCCATAAAGTCTGAATCCCCATAAGAAAGCTTATAAAAAAACGAATTTAGAGAATCTCTTTGAACTTGCATCACTTTGATCTCTTTAAATTTAACAGGTTGATTTTGTGTATTTTTTACGATACGCAGAGGACCAATATCAGAGGCTAAAAGTTTCAAATCGAAGAAGTCTTCATAGGAAAGTTCATTTACAGAAAATGGTTCACCAGTTCTTTTTGCTGTTCTGATCAATTAAATGAGACCTTCTGGCGTATAAATTGGGCCACTTTTAACAGCTTGTTTCATTTTTCTCTCAATCAAGGAGTGAACAGAATCCCCTTCGTTTTGGGTATGGCCTTTGATTAGAAATTTGTGAGTGATGGAATTAAGGCCGTATTTACGGAGAGCAAAGATGTATGCGGCTAACATGAATTGATTCTTTTGCTGTCCGCTACAATTATCGGAATAGAAAGTTACATCCTTGTGTGTTCCAATTTTTTTCTCAATATATTTTAAAACACACGAACCGAGTTCATTTGCTCCACGGTGGCCATTTGATTCATCCCAAATATAACATTCAGTGGATCTTTTAAGAAGATTGGTAATTGAAAAGTTAAGGACATTCAATTTAGATGAATAATAAAAAGCTGAGATGTCACCTTTTGGCAATTGCATGACAGCTTGTAAATCTTAAACGGCTAATAAGGCTTTATCCACTAGTATCTGTTAGTCATTCTCCTTCTCTTTTCTTGATAGCTCTTTTTCAACCAAATGCTGATCATAGCTTGCCTTCAAGTTCACTTTCTCTATCTCTGACGCATTCTCATAAGCAACACATGTTTCACACTGATCTTTTTTGGGCTGGAAAAAACTTAAATTAAAGTCATTAGTGAAAATGTTATAGAAGTAATTGAAGTTACTGAAGGTAATATTATCTCTTTTGCAGTCACTCACGTAATCGTTGTAAATGTCAGTTATGGTTCTGCCTCCTTCAATGTAGTGTTTTGTGGTGTTCTTACGCGCATAATGACTCTCAACTTTAGGAATTCTATTGATATGGTCTGTAACTCTATTCCTGACAGCTTCGCTTATCTTGGGCTGATTACCATGCTTTCCTCTTTTGTCTTCGGCCATCACGGCACCTGCCAGTTTATCTTTCTTTCCAAAGACAGTGCGAATAGGACGGTCGTTGATATCTAAGGTATTTCTGAAAAACAACTTAAAAACACGAATGCGTCTGTCACCAAGATTAAAAAAGAACGCAGCATTGTGATTCCTTCGTGGGCTTTGTCCACCTTCCCGCACGTAACGATATTTAGGTTTGATTTCTGTTGTGCAGTTATGAATAAACTCCCTCTGTTTGGCAATGTCCCCCAGGTTCCAATATGCATCAAAAACACTCTTCCTTTCATCTTCAGTTATTTTTTCAGAGCACTTTAATCGGCATTTATCTTTACAAGGAGGTTTAATTTTTCTTGCTTCTTTCACAAGTTTTTCAGATTTCTTTGAATGACTTTCGTACGTTTTCCCACTATTTCTAGCTGCCTTTAACATGTTCCTCTTCCAGCTGGATTCATTTCTTTTTTGTTAACTGGACTCAGAATATCAACGGTTGTAGCAACAGAGTTTCAGCATTACTGGTTGAGACAGGGGTACTAGCAATAGATTGTAGGTCAGGAGTATTTGGACCAGCATTGTTGTTTGAGGCAGGTGTACTAGTTACAGGTAGGTTAGGAGTTTTGCTAACAGTGCTGGCTGAATGCGTGACATCAGGAGTGCTGACAGATGCAGTTACCTTACTAACTTTACGAGCATCACTGCTTGATGGTGTTTGTGCCATAAAAACACGGTCAATGTCTTTCTGGAATTCATCTTCACTGCTTTCTTCATCAGATGAAGGTTTCCAGTTTTTGTCTGCATCAGTATCATCGACAACTTCAGATTCGCTTCCATCACTTGAATCACTGGAACTACTTGACTTCGATGAAGAATAGGAGGAGCTTGATTCGTCAGACCTGGATCCAGAACGATAGATTCCTGCAGCAGAAAGAAAAACAAATGAAATTAAAGTTTATTTTTTATTTTTATTTTATTTTTCTTAATTTACAAGTATCTTTTTTAATTGTTTTCTTTGTACATTGTTGAATTTTTTCGCTATTTTGTTTTCTAGATTATTTATTTTAACAAGTATTTCCAACAAAAAATGTTACGATTTCTCACCTCTAGCTTCAGGAGTTTTTCCATCAGCCGCTTGGATCTTCGTATCAGTTTTATCCGTGGCACATACATACAATTGGTTAGCATTTTCCTCAACAGTTGTGCCTGCATCAATGTTCTTGCTGGCTTTGTTCAAGTTTTCTTCAGATGAATCTGTAATCAAGGAAAATAAAATAGTAGGCATGCAATTGAGTAAGTCTGAAACTTAGCAAGCAAGTAGAATCACAACATTCCTTTTGGCTGTCCTCAAAATCTATTCATATTGCTCCTTTTTAAGTTCATTTACGTTTGGATAATTTCTTTTTAAGTTTTTTACTAATGAACGTACCAGCTTTTGAAGATTCAGTAACATTAGTTGTGTCATTCTTCGCCACTAAAAATGTTTCCCTCTGATCGGTTTTCTGCTTGGTTGCTGCTGACTGAAGAATATTTGAGACAACACTGAAAGCTAGTTTCCTTTTAATTTGTTAACAAGATTTTCCTAAAACAAATACAAAAATATAATAAATACTTTAACATATTCCACGAGGAATTTTTGTTTTCTTACAAAATCACATCAGAGGAAATTGAAGTGTTACAGATTAAATCTATGTATTTTACCCATGCTTAATCGAGTGCTCACATCAGTTATTTTAATACGGCTTCACAAGCCAATTGCATTCACCAAAACTGCAAGTAAGAGGACAAGGTGGGAGAGGGGTGAAAATGCCTAAATTTAAAGCAATTTTGCTCAATAACCGCTGAGCTTATTTGATTGAAATTTGGTATAGTGTTTTTTTATGACCATAGTAAGGATTTAGACGAGAGGGTTTTCGGAAGTCTTACCTATACAAAATATGGCATTCTTTTGAAAAAGTTTCCATTTTTCCCAACTTCAAACCTATTTTCTCTTTATTTTATAATTTTTCTTTTTGCTAACGCTCTCGTCCACGTCATTATAATACTTTGAAAATAAGTGTACCAAATTTGGTCGCAGTTGCTTTTATAGTTTCAGAGAAAAATCGTCTGTTATGCAAAAAAAGTGAACTTTTTAGGAAAAAGGTTTTTCTGACGTCATTAGTTTTTTTTGTCTTTTCTCTCTTTTATCGATAGTATTTAGACTCAATACTATTGCTTGTCTATGATTTAAACAGTTATTTGAATTGTTTTATTTTCTAATATATTTTAAATTTTATAGCCTATACCTAATCACTAAAACCAAAACAAAGCTCAAACAATCAAATCAAAAGTTTTTGAGACTCGTTTACCGTAATTTTTTCTCAAATTAAAAAAATGTTGGAAAGCAGACATAACCGTTCAAGATTAGTTATCAAAACAATTGAGTACACTTTACTGCATATTTAGTGTTATGTACCGTAAAATTTTCTCACCTCCACTGTCGGATGAATTTCCACGTGAAACATCTTCTTGAATAATAGCTAGTGCTAACTTTGTCAACATTTTCCCTCGAGAAGTCATAATGATCAATCTGGAAAAAAATAAAAGTTAATTACCAATTGAAGAAGTGATAGGAAGAAGCATGCAAAACCTGTGACGACTTGCAAACAGTAGATCGTTTTACTGACAATAATGACATATTCCAAAATGAAACAGCACATTTTCCTAATAAGGGGCCTACTTTTCTTTGGAAGAGTGTCATAAAGCAAATTGATCCAAAACCACTTTGTGTGAGACAGAAATTTATGTTGACATTAGTGTCATAAGTTAAAATAGTACAATTGATGTCTCTCACTTACTGTGCAAGAACGTCATAAATCAAAATAAACGGTAAAAGGATGCCTTTCGTTTCCCTTACAATACTGTCATAAACCCAAATAGTACGTTCTTGATACAAAACTAAGAATTAAAAATGCTCTTACCTTGTGCGCAATACTGTTTTCTGAAGAAATAATACACTCTTGCACTAAACGACACAGATGTTTCCTGTTCAATGGCTCAACGACCACTAACATGTGACACTCTTGAAAAGAACACTGCTGAAATATTTTGTAATGCAGAAATGACACTTCTGGTCTCTAGCAGCTAAATATTGAGTTAAAGATATGACGATCTTGCAGGGATATACTACTCTTTCAGGGCATTCTGAAAATAGGCGTAACTCAAAATCGCCGATTTTTGAGATACGACGTTGTTGAAAGGAGTGAGCGATATCATATTTAGTACTGAGGCCACTATTCCCCCTATATTGTAAATATTCATAGTATACTTTTCACTGTGTATAAATAAATATTGTAAAAAGACAGTTATATTTATGCTAATAAATATATATTGTAAATATTCACAGTTTACTTTACATTGTGTATATAATTTTCAGGATTTAAATAAATATTGTAAAAACTTTTGTGTTTGTGTTTTAACGTCTACACCCACACCTCCCTCCTATCCTATAAATACAAGCTCATATAGCTTATAAGCGCAGTTTGCACACCCTGATCACTCATCAACTACAAAAATGACGAAGCATACGCTATCAGGATTTGCATATGTAATAGTCGATTCCGAAGGAAAATGTGTGAAACCTCCTGTTGTCTATATGGGAGAAAATGTCGTGGATACCTTTCTTTATAAACTTGTTGAAGAAGAAACCATGATCCTCGAGTGGAAAACCTTTTAGGAAAAGACCACGCCCAGTTCACCCGACCGAGAGACGAACCTCAATCTCCCCCATCCTCAGCAGTCTAGCTCAATACGCTAAGCAAGTTAACCAACTACGCCACCGAGGCGGGTTTTTGTATATGTTAAATATATTATATCAAAATATTTTTTTTCGAACATTAAATTTCTTTGTTGTTTAAGCGGATAATTTGTTTAGTGTAAATGTTATATATTATGTAAGCGTATATAGTTTCATATTTAAAACGTAACAACATATTAATTTAAAATAATTTCAAGATCCTCATAAATGTATTACTCGTGATTTTTTTTGTATAAGTAAATATATTATTATATCAACATATTTTTTCGAAAGTTAAATTTTTTGTTTTCTGTTTAAGTAACGAATTTGTTTTGTGTAAATATTATATATTATGTCAGCGTATATAGTTTCATATTTAAAACGTAACAACATATTAATTTAAAATAATTTCAAGATCCTCATAAGTGTAATACTTTTGATTTTTTTTGTTGTAAAAGTAAATATATTATTATATCATAATATTTTTGCGAACGTTAAAATTCTTGTTGCTGTTTTAGTAACTAATTTGTTTTGTGTAAATATTATATATTATGTCAGCGTATATAGTTTTATATTTAAAACGTAACAACATAATAATTTAAAATAATTTCAAGATCTTCATAAGTGTATTACTTGTTATTTTTTTGTAAAACTTAAATATATTATATCAACATATTTTTGCGAATGTTAAATTTTTTGTTGCTGTTTAAGTAACGAATTTGTTTTGTGTAAATATTATATATTATGTCAGCGTATATAGTTTCATATTTAATACGTAACGACATATTAATTTAAAATAATTTCAAGATCCTTATAAGTGTATTACTTGTGATCTTTTTGGTATAAGTAAATATATTATTATATCAACATATATTTACGGAAATTAAATTTTTTGTTGCTGTTTAAGTAACGAATTTGTTTTGTGTAAATATTATATACTATGTCAGCGTATAAAATTTCATATTTAAAACGTAACAACATATTAATTTAAAATAATTTCAAGATCTTCATAAGTGTATTGCATGTTGTTTTTTTTGTAAAAGTGAATATACCTCTACAAACGCTTATAATAGACAACCAGGTGGGCGCCCCCCCTCGTTTGACGCCACACGGTACGAGAAGAAGAACAGGATCACGATCTATTCGTGTCTCAACTCGTCTTGTTGGGCCGACATACTGGTGCCAGGGTTGCGACACATACCTCTAAGGAGGGGGGAAGTGAAAGGCAGGGGAACCATTTATCACACTCTACCCCCGACAGCCATAGCGTGAGGTTCGTGCTGGGCTGTCCTGTATTGTCTTGTGGTGGAGGATCCAATGTTCATTCAACATAAGACAGCCATAGCACGAGGTTCGTGCCACGGCCTCATGCCGAAACGTCACGGACCATTTGCTCACCCCAATCAATTAACAATCATTAATAATTAAAAGGTAGTCAGGAGAGGTTCATTCCGGTACAGTCCGACAGGACCTTGGGACGGAGGAACCAATGTTCACTCACCATAAGACAGCCATAGCGCGAGGTTCGTGCCACGGCCTCATACTCCCCCAAATAAACTACAACGCCTTAATCAATGAATAAAAACTCCAACGCCTCAATCCTAACCAAAAATAAATTAATAATAATTAATTAACTATCATTAATAATTAATCATCAATAACCAACATGTCCGGGGTTTGTAGGCAAGGAGGCTATAGGGGAGGGGGCCGAGGGGCAGGAGTAGGGAGAAACAATCGGATGTGGAAAGTAGGTCAAGGGGTGGGGGGAGGAGGCTATTTATAGCAGCCAATCAGAGAAAAGGAGGTTAATTGAAATCACAATACTATCTCGCGGTGTGACGTAGTGTGCCTAGCAATCCTGAGGGCTACTATAAATTCCTGAATTGTCGCAGTTTCATAATAAAATTTTCAATACTTCGGGGACCATAGTGTAACATTTTTGCTCTAAAGAGTAATAAATCTTTAGTACTTATTTTGATTCTTGTCGGGTAGCAGTGCTTATATGTCAATAATCACATTATTGTTTCAGTACTTCCAGCATCCAAATGGTTGCTAAGAAGTTGACTGAATTGAAGAGGAAAGCTATTAAAAGTCCCATCTCCGAAAAAATCACCAAATTTGGCTAAGAATTTTTGTCCCATTTAACTAAAAAATGCCATTATATGGTATTCTAAGACATCATCTATGAAGATAAAATCATTCCATAAATTTCTGGGAAGTATTATTTACCTTCGGTTGGATGGGAA
Organism: Timema monikensis; assembly: GCA_902151445.1. Taxonomy (NCBI): domain Eukaryota; kingdom Metazoa; phylum Arthropoda; class Insecta; order Phasmatodea; family Timematidae; genus Timema; species Timema monikensis. The sequence goes on along the minus strand of CABFVZ010005465.1, from coordinate 440 downwards.
AGATTTCACACCAAATGCATAGAGTCTCTGCCTATAAAATATACTTCAATGATGATTATTGTGGAATCTCTATCACCAAATCCAATCCTGTGTTCAATGCTACATAAATTTACTGATTATATATTTGAGCAATATATGTTACTAGTTCCTCTCGAATACATATTTTACTATTAAAAATAATAATTGATGATACCGATACAGTTTAAAATAAACCATTTCCTCATAAATTAAGCAAGCCCCTAACACCTCTTGTAGAAAACTGTCCTTATATAACAAGCACTGTCTTGACATAAACTGAGAAACAAACGTTGACTTGTTTGAAGGAGGGGAAGATGACACAGTGACGTGGACCTACCCTAGTGCGCGAGAGATGAACGCTTCACTCTAGAAGAGGAGAAAAGGGAGTGGAAAAGTCGCGAGCGGTTCAAAGTCTTGGGATA